>JAZAYU010000037.1:2282100-2548625 GCA_038501625.1 Corbicula japonica | reverse complement strand
ATATAACAATTCAGAAACTTTGTGTCGCCTGCGATTGCAGGTAGACACATAGGGATCCTATTGTCCGGCGGCGTCGGCGGCCGTGACGGCATCGTCCAATAGTCCCCAAACTTTAATATACAACTTGATGTTGCCCATAACTATGAAAGTACTTGTCCTATTAAGGGATTGCCACACTCCTCCCAACTTTGTTCATCGATAAAAAGAAAATTATCAAAATCTCAATAACGGCAAAATGCCGTTAAACAAAACTTTGCTCAAATGTATGTTATCAGTGTGTCTTTATTTTGCAGATGGTAAGACACGTTAGAAAAGTCAAGGAAAATAGCGAGATCTAAAAATTCCCTACATTTCTATTTACATAAATTCACAAAAACTAAACAACACAAAACATCATTTCAAATGCCCACATGAGTAATATGATACTGACAACAATTTATTGTGTCCTCATGACTTACATATGTAAACTTTAGGAGATATTAGTAAAAGAGTGTTGTGACCTTCAATTTTCTGGTCGCTTCCTGGTCGCGTAAACCGATGACAATCACTGATTTCTCTTTTAGTGGTTGAAATTTTTTTACAAAGTACACAACATTTTCTTGTCAGTATCATTGCGCTTACGTGGGAATTTAAAATTATGTTTTGTATCGCTTAGTTATTGTGAATTTATGTAAATAGAATTTTAAGGAATTTTTAAGTCAAGCTTTTTTTCTTTACTTTTCTAACGAGTCCTACTGTATGCAAAATAAAGATTCATTAGTAACATTCAATTGTGCAAAGTTTTATTGAACGGCATTTTGCCATTATTGAGATTTTGATAATTTTCTTTTTATTGAAGAACAAAGTTGGGAGGAGTGTGGCAATCCCTTAACTTAATACTAAATACGTCATCTAGTTTAATGAAGTTGTCTGTTTTGAGTTCTGCTCTTTTGAAATTATTTAAACCGGTAACTTAAATTTGCTTATAACCATAATATAAATAAAGATAATACCTGATCAATTATAATTCAATAAGTACTTTTGTAGTTTTGCAATGTAAATTGAATTACATCTTTTTATCATAATAAAAAGTCCCACATTTCAACTTTTTCCAAGCAGGCGACACGTGTTCCGCGGAACACCAATTTCTAGTTGTAATACAAGACCAAATCTAATTTCAGGTGTGCTCAGTACACGAGCGTGTTCGGCCAGCCTACCGCTCAGGTTGGTGGAAGTTTATCCATAGGATTTAACCTGTTTATACCGAAGGAAATGACTTCTGAAAGCCCCGGTGTGCCCGGTCTTTCCTCCACAACACTAACGTTCACATTCGACATTGAAGTCTGCAAGGATAATTGTACTGAGGTAGGTTTTTCTCAGTCTCCATTGAAGACACATTCTCAATTGAACTCTGCAATTGTGCTTGTACTGTATTCGTTTTTCTCATTATCCATTGAAGTCTGCAATGGTGCTTGTACTATAGTTGTATTTCAAATTATCCATTGAAGTCTCCAATGGTGCTTGTACTGTAGTAGTTTTTCACATTATCCATTGAAGTCTGCAATGGTGCTTGTACTGTAGTAGGTTTTACACATTATCCACTGAAGTCTGCAATGTTGCTTGCACTGCAGTAGGTTTTTCACATAATCAATTTAAGTCTGCAGTGGTGCTTGTACTGCTGTGTTTTTACACATTATCTTCTGATGTCTGCAATGGAGCTTGTAGTGTGGTAGTTTTTCCACATTCTCCATTGAAGTCTGCAGTGGTGCTTGTACTGCGGTGTTTTTACACATTATCTACTTATGTCTGCTATGGTGCTTGTACTGTGGTAGGTTTACCACATTCTCCATTGAAGTCACACATTATCTTCTGATATCTGTTTTCATGAAATTGGCCCATAACATTGGAACTAAAACAGATACAACTTCAAACATGAAATATACTAACACCGTGATAATCCGCATCACTTCACCAAGACTATATTTTTAGTTATGCCACTTTTCCAATTCGAGTTTGCGTTTAAGTTTATATTTTTTAACATTATTTGCTATTGATATTGAACTGAATGGCCCCAATAATAAATTACTAACAAGTCTGTACACTCTTCCAAAAATATTCCTTTTCACTTTAATATTTACGGCACATTGAGGGACTATTTCTGTTATTTGAAAAAGTTTCCTCTTTCATCATTCACTTGTTAATATTTGCACTTGTTTGACCAAATTTTTTCTTTAAATGTTCTTATTACTTTTATTTCAAATGAATCGGCTGTTGTTTTGAACCTATTTAAATGCGGAAAGTACAAATACATTTTGGATTTCAGTAGTATATTTTTTATTATTATTAAAAGGACATTTTATCTAAACTACATAGTACGATGCTAGAAATGCTTTCCTGTGTATAATTCTTAATCGTGTATAAGTATATTTGGTTTGAGTGATGGTAATAATAGTAGTTATAATACTGGGAGCATTTGAACAAGTTATAATTTTGTATTCGTCAAATTATAATCGTCTAAAAATGTATTTTTTGATACAGCCGGACTGCAAGGACAAAAAGCGTAAAAGAAGCGTGAGCAATATGAATGACTCCACATTTAGCCTAGTTAAATTAACCGCCACACTTATTGTGTACCCACCAGGTAAGTTCAGAGAAACTGTTTACCGTAGTAGCAAGAGCGTCGGGTTTTTTTATATGGGAATGTAGGTTAGAATCACAAATGGGATGAGTTTCTGTAATAACACGTCATTACGATACGGACAACAAAAAACGAGAACCAATTATTTAGAGAGAATTCGGGATTTTTATTTTTCTCGTCCATTTACGCGACCAGGAAACATCAATGCCAAACACACTTTTACAAATATCTCGTATTGTATGCACGAGTTAGACAAATGGACCTCGCATATTGCTGTAACATATTACTCGTGTAGGAATTGAAATTGATAATTCAAAATAACATGACACAAATGTTCACCATGACAGGGCGGTGTGTCACGTACCATGCCCATGCCTGTAGGTCAAAGGTCAAGGTCACTGTTACTAAAAATAGAATTCTCTTGTCCGGGCTGTTACTTTGTTATAAATGGAGGGATTTCAAAATAACTTTGCACAAATGTTCACTATGACAAGGCAGTGTGTCTGCACAATACCCAAGCCTAAAGGTCCAAGGTCAAGGTCACTGTTACTAAAAATAGAATTTTCTTGTCCGGGCTGTAACTTCATTATAAATGGAGGGATTGCAAAAAAACTTGACACCAATGTTCACCATGACAGGGCGGTATATTGCTTATTACTCCCATCATTGCACTTGAGTGTCTGAAAATGATGCATAGCGGGGCATCCGTGTCCTATGGACACATTTCTAGTTTCACTTATATTTTCATTTAAGTGCACTTCATCGATAACTTTGCAAATACTTAAGGTATCAACTTCAAACTTCCATTATATTTTCATTTTGGTTCTTTTTCTGTAACATTACTGAAGTGATTGATATTTGATTAAAAGTAAATGTCTCTAATAAAAAATTACTAACAAGTTTTCTAACAAATTCAGAAATATTTCATAGTTATTCCCCTATTCAGTTTAATATTTATGGTACATTAAGGAATTATTTCTGTTATTTGAAATGAATTTCTCCCTTGCCATTCACTTGTTAATATTTTTCCTGATTGCACATGAATTTATGGTCATAGTTGTTATTGTTTTAATCTTCAAATTGCATTTGTTTCAAATGATTTGAATAGTCGAGCATGCTGTCTCCTCTGACAGCTCTTGTTTATGCTCCCAGAAGAAATTTGGGGGAGCATATAGTCGCCGGGTTGTCCGTCCGTCAGTACGTCCCGCATTCGTGTCCGGCCCATAATTTTGTTATTTGAAGTCGGATTTTAAAACTATTTCACAGAAATGATCACCATATTGAGAGGCCGTGTCGCGCGCAACATTTGGGGCGCTACCTTGAAGGTCAAGGTCACAGCATGACCTTGCAGCAAAATTTTTTCCGGCCCATAACTTTTTTATTAAAGTCGGATTTTAAAATTATTTCACAGAAATGATCACCATAATGGGACGACGTGTCGCATGCAACATTTGGGTCGCTATCTTGAAGGTCAAGGTCACAGTATTACCTTGCAGCAAAATCGTGTCCGGCCTATAACTGTTTTATTAAAGTCGGATTTTAAAATAATTTCACAGAAATGATTACCATAATGAGACGACGTGTATCGTGCAACATTTGGGTCGCTACCTTGAAGGTCAAGCTCAAAGCATGAACTTGCAGCAAAATCGTGTCCTGTCTAAAACATGTTATTTATAGTTGGATTTAAAAATTATTTCACAGAAATGATCACCATAATGGGACAACATGTCACATAAGATTTGGGTCGCTTCCTCGAAGGTCAAGGTCACAGCATGACCTTGAAGCTTAATCATGTCAGGTCCATAACTTTGTTATCTATAGTTGGATATAAAATTGTCTGATTTTATAGCATTACACTGTCTTCGAAATTCACCTCCGACAAAGTACCCGTTCGGGGAGCATCACCCGTCTTTGACGGTCTCTTTGTTTATCGTTGACGGTGGAATGACGAAAGGTGCAATACCTTAAGAAACTCGGTTGCTTCTGACGTAGAACACGTGTAGCATGCCATAATGTCTCGTATAAGATTATCCATTGGGACAGAAATAACGTAATATCTCCAAAACTGTTGGCGTCTTTGCTCGATCTGTGATAATGGCGTATTCGAAAATCATTTCGTCAGGTCCAAAAGAATCTGCAGCACAATGTCGGGGGAAAGGGCGGGATTAGGTGCCATGTCTACACTTGTCGGGGGAAAGGGAGGGGATTAGGTGCCCTGTCTACACTTGTCGGGGGAAAGGGCGGGATAAGGTGCAATGTCTACACTTGTCGGGGGAAAGGGCGGGATTAGGTGCCATGTCTACACTTGTCGGGGGAAAGGGAGGGGATTAGGTGCCCTGTCTACACTTGTCGGGGGAAAGGGCGGGATTAGGTGCAATGTCTACACTTGTCGGGGGAAAGGGCGGGATTAGGTGCCATGTCTACACTTGTCGGGGGAAAGGGCGGGATTAGGTGCCATGTCTACACTTGTCGGGGGAAAGGGCGGGATTAGGTGCCATGTCTGCACTTGTCGGGGGAAAGGGCGGGATTAGGTACCATGTCTACACTTGTCGGGGGGGGAAGGGCGGGATTAGGTGCCATGTCTACACTTGTCGGGGGAAAGGGCGGGACTAAGTGCCATGTCTACACTTGTCGGGGGAAAGGGCGGGATTAGGTGCCATGTCTACACTTGTCGGGGGAAAGGGCGGGATTAGGTGCCATGTCTACACTTGTCGGGGAAAAGGGCGGGATTAGGCGCCATGTCTACACTTGTCGGGGGGGGGGGGGGGGCTACACACTTGAGTGATCATTTGTCAATGCTGCAAAAGGGTGATTAGAAAAACCGGATTGAATAATAATAATAATAATAATAATAATAATAATAATAATAATAATAATAATGATAATAATAATAATGTCATGTAGTAATGTTGTTCGAGAGAACAATCAGGAAGTAACGACAGAAAGTGCAGTCTCCCCATTACACTTCTAAATAGAATAATACTCATTTTCCTAATGGGTTTAAGCATTGCCTAATGTACAGAACGGTAAGGTTTTCAGAAAGAACATGGTATGTACTTCCTGGATGTATTAACTCCAATACACCCTCACAGGACAGTTTCATACAATCTCACGTAAACATAAAGAATGTATGATTGACTTCACAATTATCTAAATGTATCATTACAACTTGCAGGTCACAAGAAAAATGCCATTCGTCCTTATATAGGTCACAAGAGCCGTACCGTTCGTAGTATTGCAGAAAATAAGAATATTGTAGATGAGGAGGCGGGCCTAAGCAGGACCCCGATCATTGGAATCCTTGCCGGGCTCTCGGTTGCTCTGATTGTGTGCCTCGCCCTCATGGCCATCATGTTCTGTAAAGCGCGGAGACCGGCCTGTGACTAAAGCAAGATGAATTATTCCAATAGTGGATAAACACGGTCAGCAAGCTAAAAGACACAAGATATACCAACCGTCGTTACTTAATTCATTTTGTTATAGTGCTGATATTATGTTTGTTAATTATTGCATAAGTTGCTTATTGTTAAGTTTGTAAAATGCTTTAAACATTGCGTAGGATATAGGAATATCAGAGTTTGTTTTAATTAATTGTTTATCAAAATAAAATCTCAATAACATAGATTTTTTTATTAATAACTAAGTTTCATGTCCCCTATTCAATAGGGCCGGAACATAGAGAGTTCGCATTGTCCATAAGTTCTAACTAAATGGAGCCTAGGGATATTGAAGTTCTTTTATTATATACTGAACAAAAATAAAAAGTATCCACTTTTTATGCTCATATTCTCATTAACATATTTTCATTTAATCAGGTACGCTTTGAATGGTGTTTAATTGGTTAATCTCAGTTGATTTTAATTTCAATTGTTCATAAACATAATTTTCCACACCAAGACCTAAGCAACGGTCAGTCGAATAACAATTAATAATGGATTACAAAACACTACATATTCAATTTAAAGGGAGGTAATTGGAAATGGTTGGACTTTCTAGCGTAGTTTACCGAGGACTACTTGTTTTATTGATGAATGTTTTGTGATTTTATTGATCACAAGAGGTGGAAAGATTGATTTAATTCAAATCATTGTGAATACTTCAAAGAATCACTGACTTTTTCCTGGAACCCTCATTACAACAAAGGAAAAGATAACTAAGTTGTGGCTGCAGATTTTCAAGAACACTTTTTCTCTTTGCAATGATAACAGAAATGCAAAGTTGTCCACATACAGAATTCTAAGTTTTCGTTTTCAAATTTTACAATATTTAAGATAGGAAAGTGGATACTTTTTATTTTTGTTGAGTATATTAAAGTATATTTTGTGACTATTCAAGTGACAAGCCAAAAAAAACGATTTGAAAAATTGAGGGGCTACAAAAAGCAACTCAATAAATCTTCACTTGAGTTTTATCCTCGTCCAATACATGACTCATACTAAACTCACATCAGTATTGGACGACTGCAGGTCGCAAAACTTATCCACATAACAGTCACTAAATTACTTTTCTGTGGGCCCTCCCATCCGTCAGGATGTTCCTTCACAAATCCGATTTACGGACCATCATTGGTTCTGAAGCTTGAAATTTACTCAATCTTGACCTTTGAACTTGACCTTTCATTTTTGATAACCCAATACTTGACCTTATTAAGATGACCATTTGTGTGAATTTGGTTGAAATCCTCTATGGATAATGCAATGTCTAGACCACCTAATAATTCTTATGCATAACATAATGTTGAACAAACATAACGTATTGATGTTTACACATAACGAAATGATTCACAGGCATGATGTAATGTGGCGTTTTCATAAGGTAATAACGCTTACGCATAACACTATACACAGACATAACATGTTTTAATCATAAAACATAATGATGGGTGAGCACAGGTGACAGACTGTCGCGTTTAACTTCGGTCACAGTATTAAGAAGTCAAAGGTTTTAAGTTTTTATCTTAAAACTGTTAAAAAAGACACCACAGCTCCAAAAAGGTGATAGTCCGAGCAACATGAAAACGTGAAAAATAAGGATTTATAATATACACTTGAAACCGGATATACATTTAAAGTATCGAGTAAATATCATTAGATCCTATCCTAACAAATAATAGACCGAGTAACGTTGAATATTATTCTCATGTCACAAATATCTACACCTGATGCAGAACACAAGTTGAGTTTCCGGTTTGTATCTGAAACTAGCAGTTATCCCCGTCACAAGTTTAAATAAACGATGCTAAGGTTATAAAACTGAGCATGGAAACGAGTCTAAAATCTCGAGCATCGGACTGGCTGAAATGGCGACCAATCAGATTCTTGACATTTGAGACTGTTCTCCAAACTCAGTTTTATGAATTGAGAAAATTCTTTTAAACTGTTGTAGTTCACGTCACAAACTGGTTGCAACAGACCATCCCACCGATCAACCGGGTGATGACTCCGGATGATGACTCCGGATGGTGATGCCGGATGGTGACTCCGGATGGTGACTCCGAATGATGACTCCGGAATGATGACTCCGGGATAATGACTCCGGATGATGACTCCGGATGATGACACCGGATGATGACTCCGAATGATGAGTCCGGGATGATGACTCCGGATGATGACACCGGATGATGACTCCGGATGATGACTCCGGATGATGACTCGGGGATGATGACTCCGGGATGATGACTCCGAATGATGACTCCGGGATGATGACTCCGGATGATGACTCCGAATGATGACTCCATGATGATGACTCCGGATGATGACTCCGGGATGATGATTATGACTCCGAAGGATGACTCCGGGATGATGACTCCGAATGATGACTCTGGGATGATGACTCCGGATTATGACTCCGGGATGATGACTCCGGATGAAGACTCCGGATGATGACTCCGAATGATGACTCCGGGATAATGACTCCGGATGATGACTCCGGATGATGACGCCGGATGATGACTCCGGATGATGACTTCGGATGATGACTCCGAATGGTGACTCCTGATGATGACTCCGGATGATGACTCCGGATGATGACGCCGGATGATGACTCCGGATGATGACTCCGGATGATGACGCCGGATGATGACTCCGGATGAAGACTCCGAATGATGACTCCAGGATAATGACTCCGAATGATGACTCCGGGATGACGACTCCGAATGATGACTCCGAATGATGACTCCAGATGATGACGCAGGATGATGACGCAGGATGATGACTCCGGATGATGACGCCGGATGATGACTCCGGATGATGACTCCGGTATGATGACTCCGGAAGATGACTCCGGGATGATGACTCCGGATGATGACTCCGGGATGAAGACACCGAATAATGACTCCGGGATGATGACTCCGGATGATGACACCGGTAAATGACTCTGGATGATGACACCGGATGATGACTCCGGATGATGACTCCGGATGATGACACCGGATGATGACATCGGATGATGACCCCGGATGATGACATGGATGATGACTCCGGATGATGACTCCGGATAATGATTTCAAACTAAGCTTGCGGTGGTATAACATACAAAATGTACACTTATGTATCCTGTAGTGTCCAGTTTTGACGCCCTTAAGCATTCAAGCCAAATTTATTTTTAAACTTTACCATTCAGATAAAAGGTTTACTGTTTTCTAACTGTATTCATCACTTCTTTATTGAAATATAACCGAAATAATATCAATAAATGGCTTATAAAAGTTTTAAGTAACTTTTTTGTCATCTACCCTCGAGAGTCTGTATTTGCTGACAGTGCCCAGTTTTGACGCCTTTGCTTTAATGATGCAGTTTACTGATCTTTAAACACATACACATACTGCAAGGTAACTTTACCAACTATACAAATATATGAGAGCATCAGTTGTCCAGACAGTTTTTACTTTTCCCACTCATATAATAAACTTTAGGGTTTATCAATGTTATTGAATTTCTAACAAAAATGGATTTAAACAATTAGAAATTTCATGGAATCAATTATTTTCACATTTATGATAAAAAAAATGATACCAATATCATTTTTTAAACAATTTAGTAGAAAATTACATCATTAGATATTATATTTAATGAAATTAAGATGAAAATAATAAAGGCGTCAAAATAGGACCTCCGCGGAGAAAAGCAGAGTATAACAAAAAAAAATTGACCAAGTGACCTTCTTTTAAAAGGTAACTAACCCACGCGGAAAACAACTGTGCAAAGGTCCTAGCAATCTAAAATCGTTCAGGTAAAACAGCTGAACAGCTTAAACAATGAGTTTAATGGATGTGTTTTTCTCGGAATTGTCGACATTTCTAATAAAACCATAAAACACAAAATACACAGACTGAGTACTAGACGTTGAAAATCTGCCCGATTTCGCGCGAAGCAAACAACAGTGTCAGCCCATTATCAGACTGGGTGAAAACAACATGATCTCATTTTTTCGGCGTTAGCTGTATAAGCTCACTTTTGACCTAGTTTTTCGACCAATGAAATATTTTAAATAAAACTTATTATGCAGCGGGAAAATCAAATAGATTATTTTGATTGGTTATTAGTGGGTCTCGTAAATGATTACCGTAACGATTTTTATATTGTGTGTTAGTATTTACATGGCACTTATATGTTCGGGCATTTTCGTTTTTAAAAGCGATAGTTGTATTGGAGAAAAATATATTTACGGTATAAATAACCAGTTAAGTCAATTGATGGCTTAAATACGATTTTATATGGAATATTCATGGGTGTCAGGTAAACACTCGAGTACAATACACAGTGTAAAACGAAAGAGAAGTGCAGATATTTCTGGTTCTTACTGGCTCCTTTCTAGTTCCTTTCATACTGATTGTTAATTTCTAGTCCAGATACTGATTGTTAATTTCTAGTCCAGATATTCAAATCGCCTTGGTGTAGTGGTTATCACACTCGCCTCTCAAGCGGAGGCTCCGGGTTCAATACTCGGGAGGGACACTTTTTTTAAAGTTAATTTACGTAAAAGTTGGTAGATTTGGCTGTTGTAACAAGTTGTTATTATTTTCATTTATTGTATTTTAATAACATTTATTCGTCATTAGTACTAACTCCACAAGAGGTATTTTTATTGAAACTGAATAAATGTACAGTTAATGTTAGACATTCTTCTTTAATCGACGTATTATCACCAGACGAAATTTTTGCACGCTCTTTATTTCTTTCTTTCTTATATATAAAAATATTTTCCATCAACGCCGTTTATCTTTTTTTAAAGATATTCCTTGTTTCCAATAACAGTAAAATTCACTGAACGATAAATTTTTCACTTGAAAATTCTCTTGATAATATTGGGAAAGCCATCATCGTCATCGTCGCGTTTTCTCTTCCTGCTCGGTTCTAGTCGTGAGATCTCGGCGTCATGGCGTCGCTGTTGTTCCTCAATCTGCCGCGTAAATATCTCCTGAGTCTCCTTCCGTATCCTCAAACATTCCTCGTCTTTGGCCATCAGTGCTTCTATAAAAACAGAATTACACCTATCTTAAAAATGTACCAGAAAGTGCAGCCTTGCCAAAAAGTGATACCAAGTGCCATTGAAAAGCACAGCCTCGCCCACGCAAAATACAACTAAACAGTTTCCTAAGCACCAAGACTATTTTTGTACATTCTTACATTGTATTGCTGTTTGCCAATTAATAGTTTTATTTTATTCTATGCACATGATTATTGTTATACATACCAATGCAGACACATATTTAACAATTGTAATGTGTTTTCGATGTTTATTTAGAATCTGGATGGGATGATATTTAAAATGAGTATGTTAATAATTGTGAAAACTATCAAGTTTTGTCAAAAATATCTAAAATTTGTTAAAGAGAGGTTAAGATATAAGCAGGACCCAAGATCATAAAACTAATGAGAGACCGATCTCAAATCTCAAGCATCGGATTGGCTGAAATGCCAACCAGTCGCTGTTTCAGCCAATCAGATGCTTGAGATTTGAGACTGGTCTCCTGATTAGTTTTATTAATCTTGGGCCCAGATTGAATTACTTTGATGTTGCTCTGCAGATCTCTTTTGGTCCTCCGTCAGTATAAAGTCTGCATCCTTGCTCAACTTGGACTTGAAAACACCGAGAGCAGACTGGCGCTGAAACATAACATGTTAACTATTTTAAAAAAGGATATTTTACTTGTCTTGGATGGTCCCAATCACAGTGGTGATCTAACAAAATGAAGCCAATCAGACCATACGGACCATAATTTCAAAATCTCAAAATTATTGGGTTTTTTTTAATTCTGCTTTGGAAATGAGCATTTTGCAAAGAAGAGCAACACAGTTTGTGTTCGCGTTTCGCGCATTACAGATCAAAATAACGGGTAAAGAGTTAACACCCCCGTCAACTGACAGATCCCTCAGCGGACTGTAGAATCATGAGCAGACACAGTAAGTTTTTGTTTTTATCCGCAAGTGTTCGTTATATATTGGCTTTGGGGCAACCACAGATTCGTTAAACAGTAACATACGGATCTCCGTGAAGAACTTAAGTTTTCGAACTTGAAATATTTGATTTAAAAGTGAGTGGTGAATAAACTATAATACATGGTCTTCTTCCAAATTCCTCGGAGATTTGGATCGAAACTACGACCCTAAAGCACATGACGACTTACAACAAACATAGAATTAAATATTTGTCTTGTGACCAAAATAATGAGCATAGAACGTAAAGTCTCGTCTAGAGATCAAAGCAAATGTCATAGAACGTTATAGTCTTGTGATCAAAAGAACGACCCTAGAACGTAAAGTCTTGTCATGTAATCAAAGCAACTAAACCAAAATGTGAAGTCTTGTTTTGTTATCAAAGCAATGATCGTACCACATTATTTGTCTTGTGATCAAAACAACTATCCCAACACGTAGTCTTGCGATCAAAGCAATAATTGTTGCACATAGCACTTGTCTTGTGATCGAAGCCACGGCCAAAGAACGTAAAGTCTTTTCTTGTGATCGAAGCCACGGCCAAAGAACGTAAAGTCTTGTCTAGTGATCAAAGCCACGGCAAAAGAACGTAAAGTCTTGTCTTGTGATCAAAGCCACGGCCAAAGGACGTAAAGTCTTGTCTTGTGATCAAAGCCACGGCCAAAGGACGTAAAGTCTTGTCTTGTGATCAAAGCCACGGCCAAAGAACGTAAAGTCTTGTCTAGTGATCGAAGCCACGGCCAAAGAACGTAAAGTCTTGTCTAGTGATCAAAGCCACGGCAAAAGAACGTAAAGTCTTGTCTAGTGATCAAAGCCACGGCAAAAGAACGTAAAGTCTTGTCTAGTGATCGAAGCCACGGCCAAAGAACGTAAAGTCTTGTCTAGTGATCAAAGCCACGGCAAAAGAACGTAAAGTCTTTTCTAGTGATCAAAGCCACGGCCAAAGGACGTAAAGTCTTGTCTAGTGATCAAAGCCACGGCCAAAGGACGTAAAGTCTTGTCTTGTGATCAAAGCCACGGCCAAAGGACGTAAAGTCTTGTCTAGTGATCAAAGCCACGGCAAAAGAACGTAAAGTCTTGTCTAGTGATCGAAGCCACGGCCGTAGAAGGTAAAGTCTTGTCTTGTGATCGAAGCAACGGCCAAAGAACGTAAAGTCTTGTCTAGTGATCGAAGCCACGGCCAAAGAACGTAAAGTCTTGTCTAGTGATCGAAGCCACGGCCGTAGAACGTAAAGTCTTTTCTTGTGATCGAAGCCACGGCAAAAGAACGTAAAGTCTTGTCTTGTGATCGAAGCCACGGCCAAAGAACGTAAAGTCTTTTCTTGTGATCGCAGCCACGGCCAAAGAACGTAAAGTCTTGTCTAGTGATCGAAGCCACGGCCGTAGAACGTAAAGTCTTTTCTTGTGATCGAAGCCACGGCAAAAGAACGTAAAGTCTTGTCTAGTGATCAAAGCCACGGCCAAAGGACGTAAAGTCTTGTCTTGTGATCAAAGCCACGGCCAAAGGACGTAAAGTCTTGTCTAGTGATCAAAGCCACGGCAAAAGAACGTAAAGTCTTGTCTAGTGATCGAAGCCACGGCCGTAGAACGTAAAGTCTTTTCTTGTGATCGAAGCCACGGCAAAAGAACGTAAAGTCTTGTCTAGTGATCAAAGCCACGGCCAAAGGACGTAAAGTCTTGTCTTGTGATCGAAGCCACGGCCAAAGGACGTAAAGTCTTGTCTAGTGATCAAAGCCACGGCCAAAGAACGTAAAGTCTTGTCTAGTGATCAAAGCCACGGCCAAAGGACGTAAAGTCTTGTCTAGTGATCGAAGCCACGGCCGTAGAACGTAAAGTCTTTTCTTGTGATCAATTCACGGCAAAAGAACGTAAAGTCTTGTCTTGTGATTAAAGCAACGACCCTTAAACGTGGTCTTGTGATAATAGCAAAGACCGTTTTAAGTAGTCTTGAGATCTACCCTGTTGTAGGGCGCTTTAGCTGTTATAACATCCAAATGTATACACTAACATAACAGTAATAATACAAAACAAACACTGTACTCACCTCTTCCTGGTCTATGTAACTGTAATCCTCAGACCATCTCTGGATGATCCCATTCGAATCGTTTTTATACATCGAATAACCACCAGGGATGTAATATTTTCCTTGCCTTATGTTGTAAAATATAGGTTCAAACATCTCCTGTAATTTTGACGATAATAATTCCTGGATCAGTGCGCAATTCGTCTTCTCAACATGCTTGGCTATTGTGTCCATTGCTTTCTGGAAAACAAAAGTACTAGTAATTTACTGTAATAATTTACTCGCTCGACTGTTGATAAAAAAATGAACAAATGCAGAATTGCCATGTTTATCTAAGCCACCGAACTTAGTTGAACGTACGATAACTAGAGAAAGCACAACCTGCCCACATAGCCACAAAGCAGAGAGGATTGACAGCATGCGTTTATAAAGACACAACAAACAATTTACCACAAGTGAAACTGTGAGGGTAACGTCTTGGAGCACCATTAGTATTCTGCCCCCCTCCCCCCCCCCCCCCCCCTCACTTCCCTCAGGTTTCTTTTCCAGTTTTATTTCGCCCATTGTTTTTCCCGTTTATGACAAACCCAGTCTTTTATCTGTGGACCATGAATCATACGCCGCTGAGATATATTAATATGAAAATACCTCACTGATGGCTATCTATCACCGTTTACTTTTGTAAATATTGATCTGAACAGATTCATCCCGCGACTGTGCGACCTGGGCAATAATTTGCACTTCAATTGCTACCCATGAACAGGCTCGATCAAACCAAGACTGCAATGTTTATCAAATATTCATTGTTCATTCCCTTTGTCATCTATATCATAATCGGCTTAACATCAAACTATTACAAGCATTGTCTAAATTGGGGACTTCATATATTTAAAACGTCATTAACCACTTTCAAACTTTCTTCAGAACCGAAAATTATTTTTTTGCCTTTCTTGCAATTCAATTATAATATTTTACGCCGACCTCAGCCTTTCTAGTAATAAATGCGCTTAGCTCAGCCTTGCTGGCAATAAATTTATCATATTTTGTGTCTACCTCAGCCTTTCTTGCAACACAATTTTTATATTTTTGTGCCCACTGGCGCTTAACTCAGTCTTTCATACAATAGAGTTTTCATATTTTGCGCCTACCTCATCCCTTCTTGCAATAGTTTTCATATTTTGAGCCTACCTTAGGCCTTGTTGCAATAAAATTTCCATATTCTGCACCTACCTTGCATTCTTGCAATAAAGACCTCATCCCTTCTTGCAATAAAGTTTTTTTTTATATTTTGCACCTACCTACCTTTTTGCAATCAAGTTTTCATATTTTGTGCCTACCTTATCCCTTCGTGCAATAGTTTTCATATTTTTCAACTACCTCAGCCCTTCTTGCAATAGTTTTCATATTTTTCAACTACCTCAGCCCTTTGTGCAATAGTTTTCATATTTTTCAACTACCTCAGCCCTTCTTGCAATAGTTTTCATATTTTTCACCTACCTCAGCCCTTCTTACAGAAAGTTTTCATATTTTGCGCCTACATCAGCGCTTCTTGCAATGAAGTTTTCATATTTTGTGCCTACCTCAGCCCTTCTTGCAATGAAGCATATATTGTGCCTAACTCAGCGCTTCAAAGTTATCAACCAACCTCAGTCTTTCTTGCAATAAATTTATTATATTCTGAACCTATCACAGTCTATTTTAAGAAAAAAACGTTATCACATTCTGTGCAAACCTCAGCTTTTCTTGCAATAATGTTATCATCGTCATATTCCAGCTGTTTATGAAGAGCGTTAGTACAATCTTTCTGCAGCTGGTATTTTCTCTCCAGTAACTGTCTAGGACTGAACACCGGCAGCTCCACAGCTTCCATCTGCACTCGAAACTTCTCAACCGCTACTTGCATTGCTCTTTCATTTTCTGTCTTTGAGATTGCCGTCATTGTGTCATTGAGACATGGAAAGTTCTCATGCTCAACTGCTTTCACGTATGAACACACACTGGCTGCAAAAACTGGAACAAACGAAAGCTTATGCTTAAAGTACGAATAAATTATACTATGTTATTTATCTATACATTATTTTAATTGGTCACATCGTAAAATTACAATTTCAGTAGGTATACACCTTCATTTAAACATTCTTTTAAACAATTATGGGACAGACTACTTCAAGTGTCCCATTATCCTAAAATTATCAGTTGGATACACCTCAAGGACGCCTCTAGATTTTATTAAATCCAACAAAAAAAGTTTCTCAACATTAATAGTTTTTACACTGACAACAGTGTCGCACATGTAATATTTTGACATATATACACTGAGACCAACAAGAAAAGTTTCTCAGAGTACATATGTCAAAGAATTACATGTAATACATTTAAATTCAATAAACAAAGAGAATCGATGTAACTGGCATACGACATAATATTTCATATGGGTTCAACAACAAAAACTATTATTTTCATTGATTTTACGGGGAATCATTGCTCACCATTATCTACTGATCGCAATGTGTAATCTCTTTATTGAATGTAGAATGCTTATACCGATGAATCAAATAGTTAAACTATTTTTGGTGGTTTCATTAATCTTGAAATAACCTACAATCATGTATACTTAAACAAAAGCAAGAAAGACTTACCTTTGCCGGAACAAAGATTCAATTCCTCCAACTTTTTATTCTCCATCTTAAAGCATTCAGAACAGAAACTTTGAACATCTTTAATAAAATCTGGTGACAATTTGTGAAAAGGCACCTCATCAAGTTTCGTCAGCATCGCATTGCCCGCAGGTCTGTCAAAAGTAAACGCTTTTTTCTCGGAGAAGTGTCGTCTGATACATTGCCTTGGACGATTGGCGATTTTATCGTCCTCGTCTTTTTCTGGTATCAACTTCAAGCATGAATCTAGATATTTATCAGCCGACATAGGGTTGTCTTCGTCTTCGAGTAGAGCAGAGAAATCTCGGAGACATACGTTTAGCTTTGGTGCTTTAAACTCTTTGTTTGCGTCCGGCGTATCTGGATTTGGTGTCGGCAGTTGAACCTTTCTTGACATTCGACAAGCGATACTAGGTATCGTTAAGCATTGAAAATGAATTTTAGGTAAATTAATTACGTTCGCAAGAGACCGTAAAAGAAACAAGCATTGAAAAGGAACACAATGATAGGTATCAGCAGTATAACTTTCAAAATCTGTCTTGTTATTTCAGCATTTATCCTGACTGATCAGAAAATCTCTCTTTAATCACAAGTATGCCACCGAATGACCCTAAATTTTAACTTGTATTGTAGGATGGAGACGTGTCAGCTTTGCTAGAATGAAAAGGGAACTTTGTTTCCAACCCGCATAAATATTGCACGGGCTTCACATCCGAAAGTAACATAAACGGCAGATACTTTTCCCATAGGCCTACAGCTGTATGTATTTTGTTTTCTTGCATGTTATATGTTCATTTGATCATTTTATGTAAGGCTAGCTTCTTTTGTCATTGATATGCCAATGACAAAAGAGAAACATATCAAAATATCTCAAACGGCAAAACGTAGTTCCATTAAACTTTGCACAAATCAATGATATAAGTGTATGTTTACATACGTTAAAATAGTTATACCTCAAAAACCGTAAAATTCTATTTGCAATCAAACACAAAAATAAGCATCACAAAACAACAGTTCAAATGCCGACGTGAGTAAAATGATACTAACAACAGTATCTAAGGTCCTTGAAAAGAACTTTCAATTATTCCAACTTTTCTTTAAGTATGTAAAATAAACATAAAAAATATAACATAAAATAAACATACATTAATAACATTGAATTGTGCAAAGTTTTAATGAACTGCATTTTGCCAAAGCATCTTAATGTGTTATTTTTCGAACTAATTTTGAAGAAAGCAGAAGAATCATAAACGGGGATGTAAAATTATAAGTATCATTCACGTGTGTTGGGTAAAGATCGCGTGATCCAGCCCGAGTGAAATATGCACAAGGGCGGTAACGAGGCTCTGCCGAGTTACCGCCTAAGTGCATATTTCACGAGGGCTGGATCACGCGATCTTAACCCAACATATGTGAATGATACTTTTTCTTGCATACCGTATTTATTTTGCGCATTTTGGGGTATTTTCCTGTAAATTTTTCTTTGCACTGCTTTTTTATAGTAGCGGAGTGATGTACGAGACATTCCATCGTTCATTCATAAATGCGTCAGACGTCGTGACGTCATATAAGGCGCGTGACTCATTCTACATGGGGGTGTAGAATCAAAATTTCCTACACGGGTGAAAACACCGGATGACCTGATCTGGTATGCAAGAAGACATTTTCCAGCACCGGAAACCGACTTGGTATGCAAGATGAGTATATCCTGCATGTTTACAAGCGACACACAGGCGGCAGTATCGGACCCTACACGCCCCCCCCCCCCCACCCCACCTCCCCGAACCCTGTGCTTGAATTTCACTAAATGACCTCTTAAAACAATATAAAGCACCACATTTATACATATAATAAACCAAAAATATTATTTAAATAAAAAATACTGGGTATACTCTTTACTGGTATATTATCATAGACAAGGTAAGAAAGGACTCTGTCACTATATATCTCTTTGTTAAAAATTTTCATTTGTGGTTTTTTATATTGTTTTAAGAGGTCATTTAGTGAAATTCAAGCACAGGGTTCGGGGAGGTGGGGTTGGGGGGGGGGGGTCATGTAGGGTCCGATACTGCCACCTGTGAAGCGACAGTGATCAGTTTTTTTATTTATTTAAAAAGCCATCTTCTAGGCTCTGGTACACGTTAATAGAGTTTTTAAATGGATAAGAAGGATACACGAGATTGTCTATGGCCTCTTGGTCCACTGTACCTTTCGTGTTGTAGACTAGAATATCACTCAACGAAGTGGCGACGGTAAGAATTTTGTTGTCATACTCGGGAAACCCCTAGTAAAAAGTACACAGCATTTTTATTTTTAAAAAATGTCCTAAATGCAATTGATATTATCAAAAATCTACATCTAAGTGCTTAATTATAAAGTTTCAAAAATATGTCTGCCTATCGAACAAAGTAACAGCCCTCACAATAAAAAGAATATAATTAACATGAGTAAACTTGAATACAAAGAGATATTTGTATATTAACATATAAATATGAAATAAGAAATACCCTTCTCGGGTCCCCTAATCCATCACAGTCTAACAGCAGGAGGACGTGGTTATCCAGAGCCGGATGTTTCCTGCCCCATATCCATATTCCATTGCTTTTCGTCTCCATGGTATGTTCCAAGACAAAGCCTTAGAAATAAATGCATATTAGCATAAAGATATAGATCTACTAATTCGAGAACAGATACAGAAGGCAAAAGAAATACATTATGTTTTCAAATATTAATTTCCTTTTAAGCTCAGTGGTGCAAACATGTGCCCAAGACTATAAAACTAAATGTGGAGACCAGTCTCGAATCTCAAGCATCTGATCAGCCAATCAGATGCTAGAGATTTGAGACTGGTCTCCAATCTTAGTTTTATGATCCCGGACCCTGGAAACGACAGTACATTGAATTTTTTTCTAACTGGTCGCTGTATAAAGTAACGTTTTTAAAAGTACTGTACAAATCATTTAAACAAGTACAAACACGATACAGTTCAGTATTAGATATTTACTATCATTCGGTAACATTTTCGAGAAAGTTTAGGTTAACCGAGTTATAAACTGCTGAGAAAACAAAAATAATATACGGTTATCTTTAAATTAAGCAATCTTTTAACTCGGACTGGTGTGATTGTTAAAGTTCTGTTTATTTTGAATTAATTTAGCTTAGGAATCTGTAATTTAGCCACTCTGGGTGTAGATTCGTTTCATTTTTCATAGTATACAGTGTTACTTTTTGTGGCTTATATGATCGAGGGATTTGTTGATTAAATACATCGATTTTTTTAAGACGAACAACACGTCTGAACTAAAATTTCAAAGGTTTCCACTAGTCATGCACTTTTCAGAACATAATTTTTGTTCAAAATCAGTTTACACGGAAAAGAAAACTTAAAGAAATATGGGTTGACCACTTAGCAAAAGTGCTTTGTATCGATGTAAACGGAAAACCACGAAGAGCAAAACATGTTATTTATTTCATCGTAGTGTTCATATTCTTCCCAAAAAACATTTTTTGGAATTGTCTCAAAGAACAATTGATATTCTAATGGTTTTGAAGCAGATTGCGGATCATGTTGCAATGAGCGAGCTTAAGAATTTTCTACCTTGTTCTTGTTGGTCGTCAGTAGTTTTTCTAGATGTGTAGCCCGACATCCAGGAAAATACCCCACCCTTCTTCACATCTTTGGCCTTTATGAGTTCTGCAATAAAGAACAAAGTGATTTATACAAAATAATTACAACGGAATAATATTAGACCAACGGAATTTTATCTGATCACTCTAAAACCATAATAATTTACCATATTGTTTTAATAAAAAAATAATTATTGCGGGGTGGTTTTGAAGTTTTTAATTCAATTGTTTAACAGCAACTATGCTTGACCTTGCGGCGGTCACATGCATCAAAGGTTTCCACTCGTCGTGTGTTGCGGAAGAACTCTTTAATTACAACCCCTCCACTATACATTCACGTAAAGCGGAACATTAGCTTAGTGGTTAGCAAGTCTGCCTTTGAGTCCAGGGATCGCTGGTTATCCCCGCTACTCCAACTAAAATTACTATAAGTCTTTTCAAATGAGACTTTTAACCGAGGTCCAGTGTAGTGGTGCTATACACCGGGCACTTAAAAGAACCAAGGGCGATTCTGGAATTGGATAGTCCTCTGTATCTTGCACAATCCTCAAATGAATACTCTTCTGGAGGCGTCGCTTATATGGGCATCCGGTAGCGAAAATCGTCGAGAAAGGTGGGCAGCGTTAGACAGCGACAAACCAGTGGACACACGCATCAGCGGGGCAGGAAATATGATGTAATGGAGAGAAGAAGGCGTCGCAGATCGCTTCATGGAAAAGGTCCTGTAACCTATCAATAACTAATAGAACACACGGACGAGAGAGGAGGCAACTACACACTAGTACTGTGAACTCACCGGAAGCATGTTTTGCCAAATGGTTCAGTAGATAGGACTTGCCAGATCGAGCAGGCCCAACAACAGCTACGACATGACAGCTGTTACCTAGCGCCTCCAACTGTCGTAATGTGCCTTCATCCAGGGAAAGATGGCCGTCTTCACCGCACCTGACCAGACAACATGGCGACTGGAATATGTCTTTGACATGGTCAGATTCCGCGGCATCTCTGTAAAAATACACTGAAGATTAACTGTTACAATAATTATAGTGAATTTAATTTAATGTTCGTTTAAGTTTAGTTGGAAATTTCGGGTGCATGGCGTTGGACAGAGCGAAGACAAACGCAGTGGCACTTCCAAAATTTATTGTTGGTTAAGTCCACACAATATAAGTACCAAATGATATAATACTGGGTAATTCCACAAATACCAATAATTTATGATGCCGACAATTTGTTTTGTCACCTGATAACTCTTTAAAACACGACGATAATGTAGTCCGGCAATGCCATTGCTGTGCTTAAATCTTTTTGTAGCGAACGAACAATTTGGGTTCCTATGTGCGATTCAAAGACTTATCAGGAAGCACAGCGCCGCTGAAACTCTCGACGTTTTCACACAGCATAGGAATCTATTTCCATAGCAAACAAGATCACCATTTATCCATCCGTTTTAATTGAATTTAGGCCCATATTTTGTGATCACATTCCTATGACGTGCGTAGCGGCAGCTACGCCACTGGCAGTGGTTTATTTTCGAACTATTTATTCAGTATTTGACCAAGCCTAGCTTGGATTACAGGCGATAACAGGCCTATTTATATTTGATCTGTGGCAAGTCAATACCTAGATAATACAGTCATCCTTTCAAAGATTTAAAGTTGATATAGACTGGCTATACTAAGAAAGAAACCGTTTAATTAATATTGTGAAACAACAACAGTCAACGTGTTATCAGACAATTGACTAGTCTAATTACCTATGCGAACAATGTGTAATTGCAAGACGGGGGCACTTGTCATTATCGACTAGGATTGGTTCGACGTCTACTATCGAAACCGAGATACTTCAAAATTGCAAACTTTATCTTTGTGTTTCCTCATTTAAGTTTAACAAATGTGTACGTATTGGAAAATTGAACCGGTTTATTGCTGACATAAACTTCAATGTTCTTAATGTTCTTCTGAATCAACCTCATGTCAGAAGTACGTATTTTATACATTAAACATGCTTGATGATGATACATTTTGTAATAAACTGTTACTTACCCAGTTTCGTTTTCGTTTGTTGTATCCATTATATTGGAACATGCGCGCGCAGTGATGCTTCACAGTATACTCACCGTCAAAAGAAATTTACTACTATATCACTATAATAATGGTTGAAATTATTTTTTAGCCAATGACAATGCAGTATTTTTCAAATATTTCGAACCTTAATTCTCATAAAGTCGCGCGTCTTAAATGTGTTTATTATAGGTCGATTTCCTCCACAATGTTGTTCGAACATTTATTGATTAACATGTATAGTTCTTTAACGATCATCTACGGTGTTCAAGGAGGCGTGACTTAGGAAGTCAGAGGAAAAGAAAATCATTTCAAGTGAATATTTTTTAGCTCTAAGTTTTTTTACTTAATATGATTATCTTCTTACATTGTTTAACCCTTTATTCCATAGAAACGCCTGTTATCACATAGGCGACCAGTTTAGATCGAGATCACCTATCATTGTCATCTTATCAGTATTTGCACTTTCCATTTTTTGTCACAAATAACCTAGTGAATCTAACAGCGAAAAGTGTCGATCGTGATCAGACTACACGGATGAGCCCGTTGATCCGGATATAACTATTTTGCCACGCTATAAAAGATTTATTTATAAGTAAAGGAACTTCCACGGTTGAGCCCTTGTTTCTCAACACAGGTTATTTCCTGAGAGCAGCGCTGGGCCTGACCGTTTAATTTTCATACAAGCCTCAAAATAAACAATAACCTATACATGTAATCTTAATTAAAGGTTACGTACAAAAGCGCACGCAGATGCGCAGACCGATTTAATTTGTAAATTTATACTCATTAATAAACACTAACCGACTTTAATAGTGGCTGAAATTATATTAAGTAAATCAATTCACTTAGTGTGTTAATTGTACATCGATGTATGTAAATATGGCTACTTATTTACAAATATCCCAAACATTTGAGAAAGTGCTGCAATTCCCGTGGTCGATATATTCATGGAATCTCAACCACTTAATGATACTAAGTTAAGGAACACTCTGCAAGAGTTGTCACCCTTTTTGGTCTTTTGAAAGTAACATTTGAAAGTCATTGAAATCTTGCAATTTCTTATAAAATTCAATCAAGAACAAGTAAGACAGTCTTTGAGATCTTATCTTTTCTCGCTGGTGTTATTTTCCGGTTGATTTAATTGTGTTTGTCAAATATTTAGACCCAGAAAAAAACAATAAGACTGAAAATTATCTTAAACTGCTAAACTGCAATGAATAGTTTTTGAGTCGGCAGACTCAGTGAAAACCAATTTTCGACAATCGTTTTTGCCTTACTATGAACCTAACAATTTGAGGGTTGCATTCAATACTGTCCTAACTCCTTCTTTATTTCAATGTAATAACGACAGTACTTGCATGCTACCATATCATGTATGCTTGCTACCCTAGAATATAGTTCTTAGTTTCAAAAAGTAAGTCAATGCTACAAAGCGGTCAATTTTGTAATTCTGTGCAAAACGATAAAATTTATATTAAAAAATATGGAATCAATCAATATTTGAAGAAATTTAACTCGTGGAACGTTCGACAAGATTTTGAGTCATGAACGCGCATGAATACTTGATGGCGGAATGCCATATTGGATTCGACAACGTTCGGTGAAGACGAAAAATCCATCGTAATCAACTGAACAGTGAGTACTTATCGAGTTATTTTCGTGATGCAATGTTTTTATAACACCCAGTTTATATTTGAATGTATAAAGACAATAGAAGTTCTCTTTGTAAATAGAATAATTCATATGGAAATGGAGGTGGATTTGGTGGTTTTCGAATGGTACGCTACAAAATCATTGTAAAACTTTTAAATTCGAAATTTTAGATTCGAAAGACTACACCGCAGTAAACGTGATTTTGGCTCTTTGGGTTTTATTGAACGGTTACGTCATTTAATTAATTAATGCACTCTCCAAAATGAAAGTAGGAGTCTCAAAATCGACCGTAGGGCTAAGCGAAACTTTTTTTAATTTAGGGCCCTAATCATTGTGGATATTAATTGTGGAACCTTGTAGAGATGTAAGTAATCAAATTATTTCGATGTATTGCATTGAAAAAAGTTGGATTTTGAACGATTAACGAATGACTTGGTAAAATATCGTCACTCGTGTAAGAACTGTATTCCCATTTGAATGCTTTAAAACTTAAAGCATCTGATTCACAATGATTTTTTATAACATTTTGATCTATTGAAAATTATGTTTAAAGTAATTTAAAATTCATACATGAATTGATTTAACAGATATATAAATAAATGCATTTTATGCATTTGATCATAGGAGCCTGAATTTCCATCAGAAAATATCCAGATCTAACCCATTTCCAAACCGTAACCAGCTACATAGTTGACACAAGATTTTCTGAAGTACCTATAAAATTTCAAAGAAATGAAAATCTAATGTTTTCAATAATTGCGTGTTATATGTAGACCTTATGAAATCCGCTATCAGAAGTTTTTCCTACTTTCAGTTTTGTCTTATACTCCATTCCATATGTCTCACAGGTCATTTAATCAGAACAGATATTCTCAAAATTAATAACCCAGGGAAAACCATAAGAAGAAAAAGAGTAGCACCTCAGGGATTCACCAAGTTTATACAGAAATGGGAACTTCACATTATTTATTTAATAGTATCTCTTAAATTCATTTCAGGTTAATTTTGCATCCAGGAAGAAAGAATGAAGTATTTATTAATTGATTTAATTATTCATAAACAGGTTTAGATGATTTTTGGTTCTGGTCAGACATGTATCAACCAAATTTGACACAAAACCCCATTTGAAGCGGTATAGAACTGTTTGACGTCATGCAATGAAGTGGACAACAAAAGTGAAGGTAGAAAATAATGTTTGAGTTAAATCCAGAATGACTGTTTAGGAGATGTAATTATTTTAAACAGTATATTTTAGTTTCTTTGCTTGAGCTGTGATAACGTCAACATTGCAACTGGTAAATTATTTTAACATGTTAATGGGTGGGGTACAAATCCGTTGCATAGGAAAATGTAATATTTTTTCCTATCTGAATATTTTCTGATGGAAATTCAGGTTCCTGTAATTTGATAAATAACTCAAATTAGTTTCATAGTGTTGAATTAAGTCTTGTTAATAGTAGAATTGCCTAACAAAGTGACAATAAATTATGAAATGAAAACCAAAGATATACATTTTCTTCACTACAAACATGTGCCAAATTATAAAAATGAATATATTGTCTCCCTTTTGATGTTACACCAGTATTAAGTATTGAAGTGAACCTAGTTTTACACAGTGTTTCAGTTCAATAATTTTGATGTAACAAGTATTCATTTATTAGTCTTCCATTACAAATTGTTTTTAGGTAAAATAAACCAAAACTTCTTCAGACATTAATTTTATGTCTATTTCATTCTATGATTTTTACCAAGACTTGAATTCTGATCAGCAATGTAAAATAAATTACCGGTAGTTATTTGAAAAGGAACCCACTTCGTGAATTTTAGTGATAACCCAATTTGACCAGTTTATAAGAGCAGTCAACACATTTTTGACTTTTTGCAGTCTGATACTTTCTGGTTAATTTTAAAGTGACATGCCTGGATCCATATTTTATTTTTTCAAAAGAAGGAAACACATAATAACTCTGGCAGTGATGAAACAATATGGATACTTAATTCAGTTAATCAACAGTTAATCAATATAACTTTATGAAATTTTCTTGAACAGCTCTTGGAACAGGCATTTTAACTACAAAACAAATGACAGCACTCTTTTTCACAGCAACTAAAGGAAAAACATTTTTCACAGTCCAAAAGATTGTGGGTGATTTTTTGTAGATACACCTCACACCTCAGACTGAATGGATTCCAATGCAGAATAGAAACAATCTGAAGAAAGACCATTCTAGCAAAGTACAAAATCATTAATGAGAGTAAACTAATTGTTATGATCACTCACTTAAAAAATAAAATAAGTTATTATAAAGAATATTTGTAATTTGAGCAAAGATCAAAATAATTGTTATTATTTCATGGGTGCGTTTGCCTGAAAATCAGGTTTTTGTGTGTCTAAAAATGATTGATTTTCTTCATTTACCCTAAATAAATTTTCAGGATTTCAGTTTTTTTAGAAATCCTAACTTGCACCCTTGCAATTTTGTGTTTGTTATAATTTCAGTGATAAAATCAAATGAAAGAAATGTGCCATCTCTGGTTCAAAAAGCATGTAATTGGAAGAGGAGTGGAAGAAGGCTAATGGTATATTAAATTTTATTTATTGACTATTAATAGGGCTCTCACCAGACTTGCAAATCAGGGAGAGTTTTGTCATAATTTACTGCATTATGGAGAAGTTTGCAGTCAACAGCTTTCTTTCCCTATATCGTAAATACAAAATGACTTCTAACAAAGCTCAACAAAGAGAGAAGTCTGGTCACTTTTGATGCAACTAATTCCTTCAAGTCTCTCTCTAGTGAGAGCCCTGTATTAATATACAGTAAAGGCATTGCATACTTTGCCCTTTTCTTTTACATGACTGCAGTGTGGCAAAATCTCGAGGCATGTCATCACCTGACTTGAACATGCCATTTTCCTGGCAGACACTACATGGTACACCACATACTTAAGTATTTTATAATGGCCCAGCAATTCTCATATTGGTCCAGAACACCTGTATTGGCCCAGTTTAGTCTTCATATGAATTTGAACATGTTATTAGGCCTCGGGCTGTCATATTTACCCTTGGCCTTCTGCCTCAGGTATATATGACTACCTTTGACCCAATAACAAGGTCAACTTGAATTCACTTGATTATTAACATTATATATAACAATATTCATCTGTGGGCCACCTTGAACTAACACGATGGGTTGCTTATTTGTTTTTTAATTTGGGTAATCTCATATAAATGTGTCTCAAAAATCTAATGCTGTTTCCACTTTCATGGTTAATAACTTGACCCTTTACTCCATTTACACGCCATTTTACCACATGGGTAACCAGTGTAAATCCACATCAGATAGAGATAACACAAATGTAGCTCCAGACCAGCTTGCACATCAGACATTTTGAGGTCTCATCATTCTGTATCTACTCTGTTCATTAGATACATTTAAAGCTCTAATTAACAGGAAGGAGATGTGTCAGCACCTAGATTTACAATAGTTGCTCATGTGTTAAAAGGTGTATCCAACGAATAAAATGAAGTATCAAAATGCAGGTGTTTTTTTGTAATAATTAACCCTTTACTACATATAATATTATACACATTTTCATGCTTTTTCATGATCTGATCTGATCTGCACAGGTCACATTGTGGTCAGAAATAACCTATTGAAATTTGAATAAAAAAGCTAAAGGTTTAGATCCTAATCAGGCAGTATGGATGTGTCGGCTGATCTAGATCTACACTGATTTCCCATGCCATAAAGGCATATACACTGGTCAAAAGTTCTAAGTGCACACTTTTCAATTTTGAATATCTTAAAGTAAACTTATTCAAATTGAATGAAAGTTTGACTTAATGTTAATAATGATCAAACAACAATAATTTTTTGAAAACCGTGCATATGTTTTATGTTTTACATCATCCACGTTGGCATACGCTTTTTATGCATTATCCCTGTGCGGCAAGCGAAATTTGTTTTTTACAATCATTTTTGTTTTTCACATGTTCACCGACTCAAGACAAACACGAAACACACACCAACAAGTTGTAACCATGGAACGGTTGACGTCAGCAGACAACGACATTGCCGTCAAAGTTCTTTTCACAGGCACAACTTCAAATTTGTTGTAAAAAGATCTTGACAGTTTTCGTAAATGCAAAAGAAATACCTTATTTTTGCATATTTTATTAAGGTAAGAAGAAAATCATACGATATTATTTTCTAGATTGATTACGTTGCTTGCATTGAACGCTGATGTTACTCAATTACTTCATTAAATATTTACGTAAAACAATGTAAACTCGAAAAAATAGTTTAACATTTGTTGGCTAAGTGTCCAATAAATAAAAATTTAAAACTAAAATTTATAGAAATTCAATAAACTTCAAAATCGAATTATTCGAAAATGACGCTTATTCGGTCAAAAGGCGTATCCGAAAACTGGTCAATTTTATCGAAATGAATACATTTTTTTCGTTTGGAAAGGCTGTTACACATCTATCATAGAAAATTGTATCATCCTAAACTGCTAGACTATTCAAAAGCATTTGGCACAAAGCATTGTGTGAAAAATGGAATTTTCTCCTTGAAATCATGTAAAAACGTTATGGATAAAATAAAGTTGAGTGTGTTGGCTCATCGTGCCCAACAGACCATTAAAAAGCTACAGGAAGCTATTTCAGTGCAATGGAATGGCAAACTAAAGCATTTCCTTTAAATCTGCAAGAAATTTAAATTATACAGAGATGAAGAAATGATCACAAATGATAGCCGATGCAATGATAATTCACTTGAGAATTGCTTTCTGAGAACAAGTGAGCTAAAATATTATTATTTTTATAATCTGGTTAAGCAGACTTAAAATTTTTGTGTACTTTAATAGAATATTGATTCTTCTTCATTGTAATTTACACTATTTTGAAAGATTCAATCAAATTATTGGAAAAATTAACATTTATCAAGTGTGCACTTAAAACTTTTGACCAGTGTACATGGAGGTAAAGGTTAAATGGGATAAATTGTGTATGAGCCTATAGGAACTGAAGATGGCTTGAAGCTTACACCAGAAATACCTCTTTTTTGTGATATTTATAAAAATAGATGAATTATGACAACATTGTAATCTGTTAACTGTTAACCTGCAACATCAATTTATGTACAACTTCATAAGCAACAAAAAGTACAGTGAAATTGATTTGGGTCATTTGTTATGATTAAAATACAACATTTATTTTCAGCCATGTGTATCATCAGTCTTGTGAAAGCTGTGGACTTGAAATGTCTGCAGAATTGGTAGAACATAAGGGAGCCGAATATGAATGTTACTGTAGAAAATGAAGACAAGGTTTGCATTTTTTATTTTCATTTATTAAAGCTGCATGAATGTATGATTGAGACACACTAAATCTATCTGTATATGTTGGTATTTGTATTTTTGTATCTTGTAACAAGAAAACATAAAATTGTGTTTATATGTATGCGTTGACTTGTGAGACCTCAGTTCACAAGAAAATTAATCATCCTATATAAAAGTTACTGTGTTGTTTTGCCGCTTTCTTCCATGAATACATGACATGAGTTACCAGTGTATATCCAGATCAGCAGGCATATCTGTGCAGTCTTAACAGAATCTACATGGTTCATAATAAGCTTCATGAGGCTATTTCTTACAAATATGCAAACAGTGTAGATTCCAATCAGATCCAGATCAGACATCAAAGTTGTTCTTGCCGATACTGATCTATTGTTTTCCAGGTGTCCACTAGCTGCTAAATCTAAAGGGTCATTTTTGTGTCGCCCTTTCAAAGAAAAGGCAATACATAGGGATCGCTTTGTCTGTCCGTCCATCTGTCCCAAAAACTTAATGTTGGTTATAACTTTGCCATTTCTTAATATAATAAAATATTTCTTCATGAAATTTTCAAATTATATTGTTTGTGATATTATTCTTGAGCTGATATTAATTTTCAGGTCAAGGTCACATTTGATGGAGTTAATCCCTTTTTGTACTTTTTTTTAACAGAAAAACTTAATGTTGACTTTAACTTTGACTTTTCTTAATATTTCTACATCAAACTTTCAAAATATATTGCTCATGACAACACACTCTATCATGACTCCAAGTTCTTTATGTCAAGATGGGGTTATTCCCTTTTTTGTTCTAGCATTTTTAACTTGATCTAGTTCCCAGGGCGACACAAGTGAACACCCATCTAGTGTAACATTTTGGTGGATTCTGGCAATAAATAACCAAAATTACCCTTAATTTAAGGAAAACAAAGACACTTCAGCTAAAATCATTACAACTTCAATATAAATAGGTTATTTGTTGAAATTAATATTTCAGGATAACAGCTCTACATGGAATGCTGTGAGGAGACCAGTTTGACAATTCTGTCTATGACTGTCTGAGGGAGCATACAGCCTTTAGATTGCCACTAATTCCTGCAATGGAGCATGCTGCTTTTGTAATGGACAAGAATAAAAAAATCACAAATGTCGATACAAATAGTGGATGTGAAATGGAGACAAGTTATATAAAATATAACCAAAACGTTTTAATGTGCACCTCATTGAAAAAACATCAGTTGACAAAAAAGCATCAGTGTAATTGTGTGTTTGAACATTATTTGCTGAATAATAGAACCATTAAAAAAATAGTGTCACTTGTAGTATTATTTTAAATCATGTGACCCAATTCTGTTTGTCGATTTTTAGTTTGAATATTCAAAGATTATGACTAGCTTAGCTACTTTTTTCTGTCATTGGTGTCACCGTATCTCAACTCAGAATTTTAGGTGCTGTCTAGTGTCTAATGATACTGCGCTTGCAAACAACTGCTCACAGGATTCTTCCACACTTACAAAAGTATTCACGCCATTAAGGTAAGGGCTGTTCCAGGAAAAAAGGAGTTGGGGGGTGGAACTGAAATTAATTAAAATTTGATGGGTGGGGGGTGATTCATGGAAGCAAATGTGTTGTTTGGGGGTATTTTAACAATTTTAATTGTTTTGCTTATGGTTAATAAAAACATTCTAAATGTGTTGTGGGGGGGTTAAAGTGGTATAACTAATTTGTGTTGTCTGTAAAACCTGACGATATGTTAATAAATTTTTATCACTGATTTGGTAATGAATCTGTTATTAAGCAATGTTTATGCTGACAAGTGTGGCATGTCTAACATTCAGATATTGGTCAGGCTTCTGTTCGCTGAAGCCTATCGGAACGTCAAATCCACTGATTCTACTGGTTTCTTGTTTAAAATATCTTTATGAAATCTCACAATATTGTTGTGTATGATCATATATAAGTACTGGTTATGTTCAATCTGTATACTTTTAAGAAATACGAATAATACACAAAATCTAAGTGACACATGTCTTAACCTGTAATACTATGTAGTATATACTGGCCAATAATATATACCTGCAAATAGGAACAGTCAATCAGACATGGGGCGAATTAAATTTTAATGCCAATGCAATTAATAATGCATTACTTTTTGTCATTAATGCAAGGTAATGATTAATGCAACAGATTTAGCATTATTTCAATGCTAATTTAATGCATTACCTACACCAAAATGCTGTAATGCTTAGCATTATTGAGCATTAATCGGATTGTTTTTACTATTGGATTTTGTTGATTCATTTTATTAAATAATATTTATATTAACAGTAATGTTTTTTGCCAAGATACTCGAAATATTAAAATATGTTATTAGTCTATTACATATCTTATTTATAGCAAGAGAAAACATGAATATGACAGTTAAGTATTTTGATATGTGTTCACTATTAGTAAAACAAGATACAGACTATAACTAAAGCCTTTTCATCAGAATGTTGTTAAACTTGAATATTTTTTATGATTAAGCAATGACATTTTAAGCTTAGTTGTCACTAAAAAAATGTGAAATTTAAAACAAATCAATCGCCAGTGATCTATAAAGCATTGTGAACAAATACAGCACTTTTAAATCATTTTACTGTACACATTCATTGGGACAAGATATTTCCCACCAATTGTCAAACACTTAAATATTTCTGAAAATGTTACTGGTAGAAATTTAAGTTCAGTGCAAAATACAAAAAATGTTGTTCTGAAATAAGATAGCATTGAAATCAGATTAAACCTTCAGATTTGCACAAAACTCTTACTTTCACACTCAAATGAAGTTATTTTTGTAACCATTTATCCAAATTATACTTACTGATTCAGTGCCATTGTAAAAAATATAGAGGCTATGTCAGATTTCAGGAAATCAGCATATAAAGAAGATGCAAGTGACATAATTAGATAAGTTGGCAGAGTAGTCTTTTGTCAAAATTCTAAATGTGTGAAAGCAGCAATAAGCAGCAATAAGTCAAAGATAATAAAAGGGTGTAAAAAGCTAAACCTGTACTGATCTATAATTATGTACTGAGAATAGTTTTGTTGTAAGTTCTTGAGGTGTCACTTTAGATATTCACACTTTCAGATTGATACTTTGTATATTAAACTTTGGGGTGATTTTTTTGACTGGCTGCCCATGTGAGGACTCGCTGATCTGAAACATGTGCAACAAATGGGAATGATATTTGATTCAGCACTTTAAGTTTTCTTTATTCCTTCTCAAATATGAGCAGTTAGGACAGTTTACGAATTATATCAAAATGAAACAATTTCAAACAAATGATATTAACATGGAAAAAAAATACATTGAAATTGCATGGAAATCTACAATTTGTGTTTCTTATTGCATTGGTGGGGGGTTTAAATTGTAATAATAATGCGGTGGTGGTGGGTCTTTGACATATTACAATTCTATTGGTTGGGGTTTGAAAATAAATATAATTGTGTTGGTGGTACCCCCATTTTTAAGTTCCGTTCCACCCCCCACCCCCCCCCCCCACCCCCACTCCTTTTTTCCTGGAACAGCCCTAATATTCCATTCGTCATTGCACTCTCATTGATAAAATGAAAAATTAAAAAGTCTCTCTAAATGCAAAATGCAAGGACGAAAGGAGTACCTTTAAATAAAGCGTTGTGTTTGAGAACTGACCAGCGTTGTTTCACTGTTGACCATATGACCTATGAAGTATGATATCCTTCACTTAATTGTGATTGGTAGATTTCATATTGTCCTACCACCAGGTTCGCTTTCCATGTCACCACGTCTGCAAACTTGATAACAGTATTTGTCTTGACTTGTTAATTGGACATTAATTGTTTTTGGGGTCGAAGATCTATGTCTCGGAGGACATAAAGTAAATTGTTCCCCGTTCTTGAGGCGAAAGTTTATTTCTGGTCCAACTTAATCAAACCCAAAAATCCATTGCTTTTCAATTGTGTTTAATGGCCGACTCATCAGTACCTCCAGTCCTTTGATTATTATACTGCAAAGAAATTTGCTTGAATTTGATTGGATAATTTGCCGTTGATGTATATCCGTATTTACGGATCGGCCGTAGATATGAACGCACGTGCCTTAATTTCCCTCTCCGGCCTCCCACCTTTTGTTGTCGTCCGCCATTTTGTTTTGAATTCCCGTAAAAATGCATAATTTGAAACCGATCTTGTAAATTATAAAGCGGTATGCTTAGGGATTATTGAAATTGTTACAGAAAATATTTGTGTTATGTTTTTAACGTTGAAAACGATCAGATTATTCTCAAATTTGGTAAATATATATTATAAAACCGATAGTCCATTCAATTTCTATAGAAGTGACGTCATACAGGTAAATTAATGACGTCAGACATGTAATTATTGAGGTTCTCAGAAGGGAATTAAGCCGTTCGGCATTAAATAAGCGAAATAAATGAAAAAATCGATGTTTTCTAATTATTTTTGTCTGAAAAAGTCTTTGCAGTATAATAAAACAATTATTTGGTTCCTCGAAAGGGTATGTGAGAATATATTGCCTGTCTGGGTGTAATATAATCCCTCGCCTGCGGCTCGGGTAATATGATACCCAGACCGGCAATATATCCTCACATTCCCTGTCAAGAAACCAAATAACTATATAATATCTCCATCAATGTTTAAAAACTGCTAAGCGGTAGGCAATATCAATGAGACACGGACCTTGGGCACGTGGGTTCAGCCATTTCTGAGGACTGAATATCGGTCTGTGAATTCGAATGATCCCTGACCATAAACCCTCGTCATTTGAAACATATCATAGCATTGAGCAAAACGTTCACTTCACACCGTACCATCTGGACTTAAACAAAACAACTGCGTTTTTGTTGTTGTTGTTTTGTTTGTTTTTCGCTCCGTTGGACCCTTCAAAATCATAGTACAAACTTACCATTATTATATTGCAAAGGCTCTAACCACCAGCTGTTGTGACCAGTCGAACTCATGCTTCATATTTCAGGGTTCAGAAGTGGCTGGAATCGATGTGGCAGACCGTCGGTAAATACGCTTAGAGGTCCGCCGGATACAGTATACCTAGGAGCTCGACTACGGTCAACTTCGAATTTGAAATTGGTTATGGAATATAAGCGGAAAAAAACTAAGATCATATAATATACGATAGGAAGTGAACGTTTTGCTTAATACTCTGATACATCTCAAACTTCGACAGTTTATGAACAGGTACCACTTGAATTCATGCACTAAATTTTAGGCCTTAGAAGTGAGTGGAACCCATGAAGCGCTGGGTCTATCTATACGCTATACATGCGTAATACAGACGTACGCTGGTGTTCGTACTTCCAACAATAAATATCAACCTTTGCTTTACACCGCGCCGAATAAACGGTTAGCTCTTAGGCCCCGGATGAGTAGCTCGAGCAAACCATAGCCATAGCCATATAATGGAGTATCGAACGGTATATTTTTAATTCGTCCTAGGGCGCGAAAAAAGCCGTTATTATGCGTATCTCTCAAATTTATGTTTATGGCCAGGGGCCACTCTAATTCATGCACAAACTTCAAGCCTCGAAGTAGCTGGAACCCACGTAGCCCAAGGTCGGCCAATACCATATAAGCGAACAAATGAAACTAAGTGCAGATATACGGTATGAATTGAACTTTTTGCTCAAAGCCACAGTCGCCTTCTTGGCCTAGTGGTTAATGGATAATGTCGTTTGCTAACAATCACATATCCCTCTCTATGTTCGAGTCCTCTCGGAGTCGGAATCTGTCCTTAGTGTAACATGTTTGAATAAAATTTTACTATTAATATTGCGCATGCGTAGCTGATCCCGCACCGCATGTCAGATACATGTACAAGCCATATTAGTCTCATATTAAACATCATAGAGAAAACACGCTTGTGTTCTTCGACTTTATTGTCTAGTTAATATATCCACACTTGTGAATAATTGGAGACCAATACATGAACAATATTACACTTGCATTCGGACATATTCATTGATTTTGAGAGGTGAGGGTGATGATCTGCCATAATAAAATTTCCGCCTTTTTCACAGTGTACACTCGAAAGTCCGACCCTACTTCCGATAGCGCTGACACATAGCCATCACGAAGGAGCTGGTTAAAAAGCGGGTAAGAAATTGAATAAAGAGTAATTTTTTAATTCTTTTACTTTTAATACTTAGACTAGCAAGAAATAGAGTGCGTCGAGTTATAAAATGAACTTGATACAACATTAACTTCGAAAAAATACGATCGATCAACAAAATTTACAAAAAAAATGTCAATCGTGTCACTTCAAACGTCCATTTCAAAGCTTTATTTACATTGTTTGGCCGAAATTCTTTTTACTATGTGAAGTGTATTCATTACTGTATCACTTCATGTAGTTAAATCTTGTCCCAACCTACTAGTTTTCGAAACACTCGAATTTTCATTTGCACTGGTAGTGTGACAAGATGGTACGGCTACTAGCAAGTCTAAAAAACAAATGGTCCCGCTACTAGCGGTCTTTATGTACGGCTACTAGGGTTGACTAACTAATTTTTTTCATCAATTGTGTTGTTGTTCTGACGTCATATTATAAATTATTATTAAATATTTCTAAAATAGTTTGAATATAGGCTAAAATGAAATATTTTGATAATTTTTATCGCCTATTATCTCTGTAGCAGTATGCCGCAATCCACGTTAAAAATACTTTGGACTTCTCTATTTTCGTAAATCATATTTAAAAAATCCGCCCATATACGTACAAAATAGACTTGCTTCACTATTTACTTTCAGCAGAACAGTCGCATTTTGAAACATTCTGCATAGAAAGTACATATTTGATATTTGGTTTCTGGTGAAATGATAACAACACTTGAAAGCGACGACAAAACTCGTGTATAGTTACTCCACATTGAAATGAATTGGTAAAATTTTGTGTTGCATAATTATTTCCATTTTACGCACCATTTGCAAGATGACTCCTTAATCAACTCGACTCTAGAAGCCCATATGCATTTCCCCAGGTCCGTATAGCCTATTCCCCCATACACGCACGCACGCACGCACTCACGCACGCAAGAGTTTTGTTGATTGTAAGAAGTGCTTTTGTAAATGGTGATTTGGGCTTCTGAGTGGTTTGCAATAAGTGTCTGCTAATGGTTGCAATCTGATACAAATCTTTTATAGATTGGCTAAAACATATTTTTGTCGTGCCCGCTTGCGGTTAGCTCGACTTAGTCGCCACTTTTGTTAATTGATTGTAAGAAGTGCTTTTGTACATGGTGATTTGGGCTTCTGAGTGGTTTGTAATAAGTGTCTGCTTATGGTTGCAATCTGATACAAATCTTTTATAGATTTGCTAAAACATATTTTTGTCGAGCCCGCTTGCGGTTAGCTCGACTTAGTCGCCACTTTTGGCGGTTCGGTGTATGATCGTGCGTGCTTCCGTCCGTGCGTCCGTCCGGATTTGTCCGCATTCTCCTATATGAATGGAGGGAATTTGTAAACTTCACACAAATGTTCACCTCAATGAGTTCTAGTGTCGCGAAAACATTGTCTTAAATCCAACTCCGATGTTCGGCCCATGGTTTCCTCTTACCAACCGGACATTTTTTTGCGTTACTACATCTTTCAAGGTTTTGCGTCAATAAACGATGTAGTCAATAGAATTTTAAGCAATTTTCATTAAGGCTGTGAGATTGTCAAGCCATTTAATAGTGTACAATTCAGTGCCATTGTTTATTTCCATTGCATCCCATTGTAACTTGTATAATAAATATCCAATGATTTCTGCGACGACCCTTATTGCTACGCATCAAAGGTCTCTTGTATACATATAATTTCATTTAATAAATTCGGGGACGACTAGTAGCCGTACCATTTTTTGGAAAAAAAAGCTAGTAGCCGGACTGTCAATTGGCTAGTAGCCGTACCATCTTGTCACACTACCAGTGCAAATGAAAATTCGAGTTTTTCGAAAACTAGCGGGTTGGGACAAGATTTTACTACATGAAGTGATACAGTAATTAATACACTTCACATAGTAAAACAAATTTCGGCCAAACAATGTAAATAAAGCTTTGAAATGGACGTTTGAAGTGACACGATTGACATTTTTTTTTGTAAATTTTGGTGATCGATCGTATTTTTTCGAAGTTAACGTAGTATCACGTTCATTTTATAACTCGACGCACTCTATTTCTTGCTAGTCTAAGTATTAAAAGTAAAAGAATTAAATAATTATTCTTTATTCAATTTCTTACCCGCTTTTTAACCAGCTCCTTCGTGATTGCTATGTGTATAGTCAGCGCTATCGGAAGTAGGGTCGGACTTTCGAGTGTACACTGTGTTTTTGGTTGATGATGCATTCCTTGGATTAACTGTTTGTCGTTTGAGGTGATGTTGTGTAACAGGTAGAATAGATTTGTTTTTTTTCTGCCCATTAACAACTGTGAGGGAGTGTATCCTGACTTAAGGGGTGTATTTCTATGTTCCAAAATAGAAATATAGTGGTCTTTGTTGCTGTCCTTAGCCTTCTGTAATATCCGTTTCGCAGTTTTAACGGCGTTTTCGGCAAGACCATTTGACTGAGGGTTAAGGGGGGCTTGAATATACTTGAGTGAAATTCCACTCGTGCGCAAAATTTGTCATTTGCTCGGATGTATATTGACCAGCATTGTCAGACATCAGAGTGTCGGGAATGCCGTGTCGTTCAAAGTGTGCCTTTAATTTTCTGATGACTGTACTGCTTTTCATGTCTGGTAGCAAGTCTGTTTCAAAATAATTACTATATAAGGCATCAACTGTGACCAAGTACTATTTGCTATCCCAAGTAAATATGTCAGTAGAAACATATTGCCAAGGTCTTTGTGTTATGCTGTGTGGAATCAGCGGTTCTTTTTATCGTTGTGCTGACCTTATTTTTAGCACGACAGCGACAGAAACTTAAGAGTTTATAACGGTTAATCAGAGAAATCTTTTAAAAGAACATAAAAGCTCGATCCGTTTCTTTTATTCTTACTATCGTGTTCCTGCTGATTTGAGTCCATGGGGTCTTGTCTCGGTAAGATCATTAAATACGCACGTTTTTGCTCGACAATGATATTAGTTTCTTAAGTTAGTTTGTTTGTTTGCTTTTGCATGCAAAATTGTCTAGTTCATGGCTGGGTTGGAGTTTATTCAACAAGACAGAGTGTGCTTGTATGTTCACATGATAACCTGTTGGTGCACCCTCGAACCTGGTTTAAACACCCCAGTGGTATATATTGTTTCGTTACTGATCGTTCAAAGGCGGTAATCCATCGGGTTGCTATTTTCATTTGTGATATCTGTTTAAATTTATTATTTATAAGCATTTTTTCCTCTACTAATTTGCTGTGTTTCCTTGATGTGGCCATTCCTGAATGCATATTTCACTTTTTAACGATTTGTATTACAAACCTTGAGTTTTTGCGTTTTTCAACAAAAGTGATTGTTTTATGTAGCATAAGCCACGAGATATCTATAAAAAAAAAGTTTTGGACTTTTTTCTATAATAATCATTGCATTGTGATACAGCTTTATTACCGACGTGCACCGTTATGATTGAACAGCTGACCGCACTCACAGCCAGATTCAAATAATTGACTCAATTTTGAACAAGTAAAAACCAAAAAATGGATATCTGCATTTGTGAAAAGGAAATACGTTTTTATTTAGGCAATAATGTATAGACTTCAGAATAAACGTGTGGATCACACCAATTAAACGATAAGCTCAAAATATAATAATTGCTTCTTTGTGTCAAATGTTCAGTTACGGAGGAAAACTGCAGGTGCCTATAGCACATGGTTTATAATAAACACTGTACTAATTACAGTATACACCTTCTAAACATGTTATTGTTGACTGGAAACATAGTTTAATAGATTAAACACACAATGTTTATGGAATATAGAGAAAAGCGACTGCTATTTTATCAACTATCATGAGTACATGTATGTCAAGATTTACAGAAAATAACTTTATAACAAATGCAGAGATGCATTACCAGTTAAACAGAGACCAGTAACGTACTAACATACCTGTAATTGTACGTATATGTATAAATAAACAAACTAAAAATTCAAATTCAATAAAACTTTTCTGAATTTACAATGCTAAACAAACAAAAAAAGTTATCCAACAGTTACGGAGGAAAAGTTACGGAGGAAAATGTATTAAGTAGGTGTATGTTGTTCATATTTTCTAGATGTTAAAAGGTATTTATCATCAGGTTATAGAATAGAATAGAATAGAATAGAATAGAATAAATTTATTTTCCAATCATGGGTCATGTTACATGACATTGCAATCAATGTATACATACTGCAGCAAATAAAAGTAAAAGTAACAACAAAATAGGAATGCACTTACATGCATAAAGAAAACAAGGCTTAATTCTGATTTGTTAAAAAAAAGCAACATATGCATATCAGGAATCGCCACACTCAAAAAACACAGCCTCCCCACGCAGCGAAAAAGAAGAGAGGAAGAGAGAGAGAGCGCATGTTTTATATATGTATGTCAATTCAAATAGGACGCCACAAACAATTAATAAACAAGAGAACCTTTGGGGATACCGCCTTGGAACGGTCAGTGGCAAAACAAATTGCCACTGGGGGTTTAAACCAGGTTCTAGGGTGCACCAACCTCACACTTGCCCCAACAGGTTCTCGTATCACAAAACAAGTACAAGTTGTCTTGGTGAAATAACTCCAACCCACCCATCAGCTCAACAATGTTGCATGCAAAAGCATACAAACATATAAACATAAGAATTTAATAGCATTGCAAAGCCAAAGGGCGGATACTCAATGATCTTTCCGAGACCAGAGCACCTGGAGTAAAATCAGCAAGAACACGATGACAGGGATAAAAGAAACAAATCGAGCTTTTAGGTTCTTTTAAGAAAAGATTTCCCCATAAACCTTCATAAATTCTCTCACCCCTGCCACCGTCGTGCAACCAAAGAGGTAAGCATAATGATCAACTGTAGATGGGTTAATCACCAGGCCTGCAGAGCGCTGTAAAATATCATGTTGGTAACCTTTCTTTTTAAATTTACAGATGGTTTTTACGAATAACCGGGAGAAATTAACATCGCCTTTTATCTTCTTAAGTTTATAAATTAAATCTCCATAAAAACTGGCTGTGAAATTCCTTGTAGCAATAGTGATTTTAAACTGCAGCTGTATTTATGAATTAGATCTGGATATCGGCGATAAAACTTGCAAAAGGTTTTCCTTAATTTGTGATACCGATAACCTTGTTTTAAAAGTTTATCTGTAATGCAAAGATTACGTTCATTGAAATCATTCACATCGTTGCAAGCTCTTGAAAAGCGAACAAGCTGTGAGATATAAACCCCGTAAGAAGTTGCACGAGGAACATCGCCGTCTAGAAACGGAAAATTTACTATATTAAAATTAAAATCATCTCTTTTATCATAAATTTTAGTAGTGACGTAACCATTTTCGATGGATAGATTCAAATCAAGGAAGTTTGCTTGCTTTTCTGAAGTGTTCGCTTTGTTAAAAAAAAGCAACATATGCATATCAGGAATCGCCACACTCAAAAAACACAGCCTCCCCACGCAGCGAAAAAGAAGAGAGGAAGAGAGAGAGAGCGCATGTTTTATATATGTATGTCAATTCAAATAGGACGCCACAAACAATTAATAAACAAGAGAACCTTTGGGGATACCGCCTTGGAACGGTCAGTGGCAAAACAAATTGCCACTGGGGGTTTAAACCAGGTTCTAGGGTGCACCAACCTCACACTTGCCCCAACAGCTGTAGTTCTTTAGGATAAATCTTATTAACCAGTGATGGAAAATGGTTATTATCTATATTTAATAAATCATCAAGGTACCTCGAGGTGTTGTTAAAAGCTGTAATAATATCATCTTGATGTTCGGTAGAAAGAGATAACATGAAATCTCTTTCATAACAGTATAAAAACAGATCAGCAACAAGGGGTGCACAATTAGTACCCATTGGAATGCCTATTACTTGTTTATAAATAGAGGTACCAAATCTCAAATAAATATTATCCAATGAAAACAATTAACAAAAGATGTGTATGGCTACTTTTCAAGTCATATCTTCCAACACTACCTTTTTTGTATTTAATTTAATTTTACTAAGTAGGGTACAGATAGAGGGCAATACTAAGGAGACTGTATGATGAAAAGTATACCAATAAAATAAAATATGAAGATAACCTATAGTTGAGTAATATTGTAATTAAGACTGTATGATGAAAAGTATACCAATAAAATACGAAAATAACCTGTAATTGGGAAATATTGTAGTTATCATAATCGTATACAGTCGATTCATTATTATAAAATTACTGAGGCTACCTTACATATGGAGGGTAACAAGTATTCTTATAAATCATGTGGAAGATATTCTTAAACAAGTAACACATTAACATAGGATTTTAAAAAAAAAAGCAACATATGCATATCAGGAATCGCCACACTCAAAAAACACAGCCTCCCCACGCAGCGAAAAAGAAGAGAGGAAGAGAGAGAGATAGAGCGCATGTTTTATATATGTATGTCAATTCAAATAGGACGCCACAAACAATTAATAAACAAGAGAACCTTTGGGGATACCGCCTTGGAACGGTCAGTGGCAAAACAAATTGCCACTGGGGGTTTAAACCAGGTTCTAGGGTGCACCAACCTCACACTTGCCCCAACAGGTTCTCGTATCACAAAACAAGTACAAATTGTCTTGGTGAAATAACTCCAACCCACCCATCAGCTCAACAATGTTGCATGCAAAAGCATACAAACATATAAACATAAGAATTTAATAGCATTGCAAAGCCAAAGGGCGGGTACTCAATGATCTTTCCGAGACCAGAGCACCTGGAGTAAAATCAGCAAGAACACGATGACAGGGATAAAAGAAACAAATCGAGCTTTTAGGTTCTTTTAAGAAAAGATTTCCCCATAAACTTTCATAAACTCTTACACCCCTGCCACCGTCGTGCAACCAAAGAGGTAAGCATAATGATCAACTGTAGATGGGTTAATCACCAGGCCTGCAGAGCGCTGTAAAATATCATGTTGGTAACCTTTCTTTTTAAATTTACAGATGGTTTTTACGAATAACCGGGAGAAATTTGCATCGCCTTTTATCTTCTTAAGTTTATAAATTAAATCTCCATAAAAAACTGGCTGTGAAATTCCTTGTTGCAATAGTGATTTTAAACTGCAGCTGTATTTATGAATTAGATCTGGATATCGGCGATAAAACTTGCAAAAGGTTTTCCTTAATTTGTGATACCGATAACCTTGTTTTAAAAGTTTTTCTGTAATGCAAAGATTACGTTCATTGAAATCATTCACATCGTTGCAAGCTCTTGAAAAGCGAACAAGCTGTGAGATATAAACCCCGTAAGAAGTTGCACGAGGAACATCGCCGTCTAGAAACGGAAAATTTACTATATTAAAATTAAAATCATCTCTTTTATCATAAATTTTAGTAGTGACGTAACCATTTTCGATGGATAGATTTAAATCAAGGAAGTTTGCTTGCTTTTCTGAAGTGTTCGCTTTGTTAAGCTGTAGTTCTTTAGGATAAATCTTATTAACCAGTGATGGAAAATGGTTATTATCTATATTTAATAAATCATCAAGGTACCTCGAGGTGTTGTTAAAAGCTGTAATAATATCATCTTGATGTTCGGTAGAAAGAGATAACATGAAATCTCTTTCATAACAGTATAAAAACAGATCAGCAACAAGGGGTGCACAATTAGTACCCATTGGAATGCCTATTACTTGTTTATAAATAGAGGTACCAAATCTCAAATAAATATTATCCAATAAAAATGTGAGCGCCTGGATAAGGTCTTGACAGGTCCATGAAGTATAATTATCATAAGAACCATCTGTAAAGAATGCCCTATGTTCATTACAAGCAATAAATGTTTTATTTTCTCTAGCAAAAGTTTTTTCAATGAGACTGGTTAGCTTGTCTCTTATTAAATTATGAGGGAGAGAAGTATACAAGGTAGAAAAATCATAAGTGGACAAACAGAACGCCTGAAAATTATTTGATTTAAGTTTCTTCAAAACGTCATTTGAATTTTTTATAGACCAAAATAAATTTTTGCCAGTAGTTTCAAAAACTTTTTCGCAATACTTAATTACATGTTCTTTTATAGCTGTAAGACAAGATGTTAAGAGCACGGATAACTTTGTTGTAGTACAAGAACTAGAGTTAGCGATAAATCTTGCTTTGTACGGTGTTTTGTGCATTTTAGGCAACCAATACATAGTAGGTACTTGTCTTGTTTAGGCTCAACACTGATTCTAAATTTTGTGATTTGTAGAGTGTGTGCAGTAACAATATCACTCTCAGATGAAGAAGTCAGTGTATAAGCATTAGTGCTATTAAGCTCTTCAGTTTGAATATTTATGTAGTGTATACGTCACACTATAATAACATTATTTGAAGCCTTATCAGCAGGTGTTAAAACAAATTTGTTGTGAAAATCTTGAATACCTTTTTTCAAATGACGAAAGTTAAAACGAGGTCGAGGTGGTAGTAAAGCTATGTTTCTTTTATAGAAGGATATACGAGTGTCAATTATTTTGAATATTTGTTTTTTTCCAGTTTGAAAGAGCATTAGGCTCAGCATGTTCTCGTTTACACCATTTATTGCAAAAAGAGTTTAAAGACTCTGCAATTTCCGCACGACAGGTATTAAAGTCGATGTCCGATGGAATTCTGTATTTAAAACAATTAACAACCTAACAAAGTTCACATTTCTTGTTAACAAATGGTTCATCTGTGGACAATCACTGATCTTGGACTACTAATGGATAAAAAAAATAAACATCACATCCATAACTGTATTCATGATTATACTGTTTCAATTCAAAAATATTTATGTAGTGTTTTTCAGGATATCAAATCTCTTATTGTAACATGTGTAAATATATTTTGATACTTCGTTGATGACAATGCTATCTTCATTACTGAACATCCAAACAAACTTCTGTTCTGAATTCAAATCATTAAAGTTCATACACAGCTTAGACAATGATTCATATAGCTGAGTACGTTCATTCCTGTATGCATCACAATCTATCATAAAAGAAGCTTCATCTTCAACTAAGTTACTATTAACACAAAGCTTACAAAATCGCACATTTGACTCTACTTTCTTATATCGCCCAGCCTCTATTTCTAACTTATGGGAACTTATTCTAAGACTAGTAACACATCTTCTGATTTTAAAGTCTTTGACAACAGACAAGTAAGCTTCTCTACACATTCGTTTTTTAAATAAAGCATATGTTCTCAATTTTCCTGATCTATCTACAGCACATTTATCTAAGGTACATGCCCATTGATATTTGTATTGTTCAATCAGTTTATTTTTTACACATTTAACAATGTTTACACTCTTCAACGATGTGTTGTCATTAATTCCCAACAACTTCATTAAAAACTGCACATCAGAAAACCAAGATTTTTTATGACAATTGTAGAAAGACTTGCAAAGATATGAAACAGACTGTTTGCAATCTGTCTTCAATCAAACAAACGCCAAATCACGCATTTCAAGTGAACTTTATGCATAAAGTAAGAATGCAGACCACTGTACATCACTGTCTGTGCTAACAACACGGGTATTTTCATCGTGCCTGGTACTGCATTGTAATTCAACTGATTTCAAGGTTTATTAAATGTTTTGAGCTAAATATTTTCACTTATGTTTGTATAACTTTCATTTTAAATGTAATTTTAATGTTTAAGCAATAGAGGCCAAGCTCAAGGAAAACCATGCACCAGTCAAAATAAAAAGTAACCTGCATATATATTTTATGCAGTACAATAATAGTATTTGTTTGAATTTTGACAAACAATTTGGAGTACTTACGTATCAGTTGCAATGAAGGAACATTTTTTTTATAAAAACTCATGTGTGCAGCTGACATTTAGACACAATTTTTTACGAGGATGATAATCGTGCATATTTTTCCTCCGTTACTTTTCTAGCTTTCTCCGTAACTTTCCTCCGTAACCCAAAATTACAAGGGTAAATTGTAATTATCTTACCACTTCTGACCATATTACTTGACGGCTTCTGTGATATTAACGCGCAAGTCAGTTGAACAAAAAACAATTTAATTAGCACTAGAAGCAATCATGATACTTTTGGTTACGGAAGAAAAAATTACGGAGGAAATTTTTTTCAACATTTTTTGACTAATATTTTCAATAAATAATACTTATTTAGTGATGGTATGTATTAATCAATTGATAATCATGTAATTGATGTAAACTGTTTGATCCATGGAATTAACATAGATTAAAAGAAGTGAAATACACAGTTACGGAGGAAATTTTTATTATCGGACATCAAGAATTTCGTGTTAAGGCTATGACCAAGAAAAATATAAAAAAGCCACAGGTGTTTTAATTTTGAATACATAAAATTTGATAATTCTATAAAATATTTATGCCTTTATACCACCCATCGTTTGTTATAAATATAACAAGCCTATTAGAAACACAATTTTCAATTACAACAAAATTACCTCGGATTTACAGATTGTTGAAAACACACCATTATCTTGAGACTGTTCTAATTCAAAATTTTGCTATCAACCTGCCGGTCATATCGTTACAGGGGATCTAAATGTTATCAAAGACTTTAGAATCCGCAATTTAATTTCAAAAGGTCCAAAATACAGAATTCCATCGGACATCGACTTTAATACCTGTCGTGCGGAAATAGAGTTCTTTCACATTGTTGTGCGCATGCGTCGTACTCCACGTTTAGGTACGAAAATATTGGTTTTATCCTAAACCGACGCGTGAGGGGGCATTTAACAGCTTCATTGCTAACAGAATGAACGGACATGATCACGGTGTCCTCTTAAAGCTTATGATAAATTATAATAATAATTGTGATGAGGCACAATAAATTCGAGTTTTACGAATTTCCGAATATTGCAAGCTTTAAAAAGTCTGGTCGGCAAGATTTGACTGTGAAAAGCGTAAAACAATCAAAGACGTGGTTGCAAATTTGAATCAGGAAGTCTTATATAAAAACAAAGAAAATGTGGATTGCATGTTACTGTCTATTTGCCACAGACACATATATAAGCGTCTCGTGTTTTTCTGACAAAATGCGTTTACTTAAAAAAATATATTTTATGTAACTTGATCTCCCTAAATTCGAAGAGAAAACGGATGAATTCAACAATGTATCGCCGTTGTATTCAACGCCCGTTAAGCGTTATTATTTTGTTTACTATTTTACTGCCTTCCAACATATGTTTAAAACTAAAATTTATTGTAATCATTCGTATATTTCTTTTATCAGTCCTGGATTAAAATTATTTTTATGTTTTATAACTAGAAATCATACTTTGAACACGACCGTGTTACTGTTAATTGTCCCTATATATTTGACAATATTCCCATTCCCATTCTGCCCAGAAAACGATGGTGACATATTGAGGTGTGAAAAGTTGTTTGATATCTGACATTTGAGGAGACTTAAAATTAATTATCTCAAATCATCAAATTGAACTTAACTGTTATTGTCACTTCAAGCGTTAACTTTTCGAATACCTAAAATTTTCACGAGTTCAGTCCCATATTTCTATAACTATAATTTGTAGCGTTGAAATGGCAGATCATGTAGTAGTTTACGTCTTATTCATGTTACGAGATTATAAACATCTTTTTTTATAAAATCGTCAGCCATGTTCTAACTTACTTTTTTACAGTTTGGAGAAAATCGTCTTCAAAGTTTCAGATTTCTCTAAAACCTTCATATTCCACCGAATTTGCTCAGAAAAACAGCAGCGTGTGTGTTTTGATGAAGTCTATAAATTACATGAGTTTGTGTTTAGTCTTTCTTTAACTTTTTAAAAATTCTCTACTTTCGGTTTAACCTAACCAGTGTTCTTGGACTAACAAAGTTTTGAGTACTAACCAATTTTCTCCGCAAGTAACTCGTCGCCTTATTATTACAATGTTCTAACTTACTTTTTTACAGTTACTTAGAACAGTGTAATCCTTACACGAGTGTGAATAAACCGCAAGATAGAACATTGTGTGATTGGGAATTTTAAAAACTAAAGTGAATCAACCAATTCTGAAACCATATTCAGATAGGTCTTTTTTCCACGATTACAACGGTATAAAAATCTCATTTTTCGAAAAATATCACTTAGAACATTGTAATAATAAGGCGACGATTAGTTTAAGTCGCATTTCATGAATATCTACGTGTTCCGGGAATGATGTAGAAAGAAGATAAAATGTCCGCAGACCTCCAAAATCTCTGGATTTATCTGAAATCTCCGGACCGTAAGGTTCTTCTCCGGATCTAAGGATTTTCAGGCAAAATCTCAGGATTTAAAAATATTGAAAATGATAATTAATGAAACATAAATTTAACTGAATTAAGAATGGGTTTTACAATTATATTAATTAATATTAAGAAACTTGGTCTTGGTCACGGCTCCAAAATTTCCTGTTTATTGAGAGATTACGTGATAGTGACACGATGCCTCGGGCACACATGTACACAACAGCTAAGTGTCATAAAACTAAACTCGGACCCGAATATCGCAGTCCCGTTCATTTGTTTTGGTCCATGGTCATTTTGATTTTAAACAGAAATGAAAATATTATATTTCAAAACCTTCAGCGACAACAATTACGAACTTCAACATCAAAATAGTTTTTATTAAAAAAAAACAACTCTCTGGATTTTTTTTGGAATAGTTTTGGTTGGCCTGCCGTCCGGCAATATTCGTTTGGTTCAATCAATTTAACGATTTCTCGGGTTGTAGCTGGAATCATCCTATTATGTAAATACGTAATATTTTTTCTCAAAAGTAAAAAAAAAACACGCAAAACACATATCAACCTAGTCGCCGACGAGCTACATAAGAATATAATGATGTCTCATTCCACTATAAATTATAGCGTTACAAAAAAAAATGCCGTAAAATAGTAAAATGTCCGATAATGTTCGTCTGAATTGTCAATTATACAGATTTATTTTTAGTAAACACAATTCACGTGTGTATTTTCATAAAAAAAAAACAAACAAATTCGTTGGATACTCGCGTCCTGAAAATACCGCGATAAACAATGTTTAAAATGCGCATAAACTTTCTTGATGTGCTTGTAAATGATCATAACGTTTTTTTTTATTCTTCGTTGTTTGACTGAACTTACTTATTTATAAAATTGAAATGATTCATCAACATTTTCTTAATTTTATAATCACTTAGTCATATTAACAATAGTAAACGATGCCCCCTCGCGTGCATTTATCGACTAAATATGCTCTTTATTTTTAGAGAGCGCTAAGGGGAGGTAACAATGTGAAAGAACTCTATTGCAGAGTCTTTAAACTCTTTTTGCAATAAATGGTGTAAACGAGAACATGCTGAGCCTAATGCTCTTTCAAACTGGAAAAAACAAATATTCAAAATAATTGACACTCGTATATCCTTCTATAAAAGAAACATAGCTTTACTACCACCTCGACCTCGTTTTAACTTTCGTCATTTGAAAAAAGGTATTCAAGATTTTCACAACAAATTTGTTTTAACACCTGCTGATAAGGCTTCAAATAATGTTATTATAGTGTGACGTATACACTATATAAATATTCAAACTGAAGAGCTTAATAGCACTAATGCTTATACACTGACATCTTCATCTGAGAGTGATATTGTTACTGCACACACTCTACAAATTACAAAATTTAGAATCAGTGTTGAGCCTAAACAAGACAAAGTACCTACTATGTATTGGTTGCCTAAAATGCACAAAACACCGTACAAAGCAAGATTTATCGCTAACTCTAGTTCTTGTACTACAACAAAGTTATCCGTGCTCTTAACATCTTGTCTTACAGCTATAAAAGAACATGTAATTAGGTATTGCGAAAAAGTTTTTGAAACTACTGGCAAAAATTTATTTTGGTCTATAAAAAATTCAAATGACGTTTTGAAGAAACTTAAATCAAATAATTTTCAGGCGTTCTGTTTGTCCACATATGATTTTTTCTACCTTGTATACTTCTCTCCCTCATAATTTAATAAGAGACAAGCTAACCAGTCTCATTGAAAAAACTTTTGCTAGAGAAAATAAAACATTTATTGCTTGTAATGAACATAGGGCATTCTTTACAGATGGTTCTTATGATAATTATACTTCATGGACATGTCAAGACCTTATCCAGGCGCTCACATTTTTATTGGATAATATTTATTTGAGATTTGGTACCTCTATTTATAAATGATGTGAATGATTTCAATGAACGTAATCTTTGCATTACAGAAAAACTTTTAAAACAAGGTTATCGGTATCACAAATTAAGGAAAACCTTTTGCAAGTTTTATCGCCGATATCCAGATCTAATTCATAAATACAGCTGCAGTTTAAAATCACTATTGCAACAAGGAATTTCACAGCCAGTTTTTTATGGAGATTTAATTTATAAACTTAAGAAGATAAAAGGCGATGCAAATTTCTCACGGTTATTCGTAAAAACCATCTGTAAATTTAAAAAGAAAGGTTACCAACAAGATATTTTACAGCGCTCTGCAGGCCTGGTGATTAACCCATCTACAGTTGATCATTATGCTTACCTCTTTGGTTGCACGACGGTGGCAGGGGTGTAAGAGTTTATGAAAGTTTATGGGGAAATCTTTTCTTAAAAGAACCTAAAAGCTCGATTTGTTTCTTTTATCCCTGTCATCGTGTTCTTGCTGATTTTACTCCAGGTGCTCTGGTCTCGGAAAGATCATTGAGTACCCGCCCTTTGGCTTTGCAATGCTATTAAATTCTTATGTTTATATGTTTGTATGCTTTTGCATGCAACATTGTTGAGCTGATGGGTGGGTTGGAGTTATTTCACCAATACAATTTGTACTTGTTTTGTGATACGAGAACCTGTTGGGGCAAGTGTGAGGTTGGTGTACCCTAGAACCTGGTTTAAACCCCCAGTGGCAATTTGTTTTGCCACTGACCGTTCCAAGGCGGTATCCCCAAAGGTTCTCTTGTTTATTAATTGTTTGTGGCGTCCTATTTGAATTGACATACATATATAAAACATGAGCTCTCTCTCTCTCTCTCTCTCTCTCTCTCTCTCTCTCTCTCTCTCTCTCTCTCTCTCTCTCTCTCTCTTCCTCTCTTCTTTTTCGCTGCGTGGGGAGGCTGTGTTTTTTGAGTGTGGCGATTCCTGATATGCATATGTTGCTTTTTTATAACTTTTTTTTCTTATTAAATACCATCAGCAGTGAGGTTTAAAAATGGTTACGGTAGGAAATTAGTTTTTTGGCGACATCCCTTAAAACCAGTATCATTGTTTGAAATGGCATCCAATTGCAACAGAACTTTCTAATATCATATTTTCACGTGCCTTAAACATTAAAAACAGCCAATTTCTTAATTGCCAATCATCATATTTCAACAATTTTACTGTAAAAAATGATGTTTTCCCTGGCGACATGCAAAAAAGCGATTAGCATGCTATAAAACTTAAAGGAAGTAACATAAATGGCTATCTCAGTGATGTTTGTTCTAAGAAAACATCAGATATCTACCCAAAATAGCAATATTTAATTTTAGTGTTTTAACCTTGAAGATTTGGTCGTCCAAAGGCTGGCGACATCTTTTTCCCAAAATTGAGTCAATTTTTTTTTAATCTGGCTGACTCAGCGTTGCCTTAGGCATTTAAATGGTCAATGCTTTGTGGTATTTTTGTTGTTTTTGCAATATCGTTTTCTTCGATCATGGTGGATGGGGAAAACAGAAAGTCAATTTAAGAGACTTTTTATCATTTTTCGATAAAACATTCTCGGCAACAACAAAAGCCGGTCACCACTGGCCAAGCTGAAAGTTTGGGTGTCAGTAACAAAGCCGTCTCTGACAAAGTACCGTCAAAGTAAACAAACCAAACGTGACTAAAACGTCTTCCTCAGTCAATATCATTTTATCTCTCGGGGATTGCATTTTGCATTTCTCTTTTCACAAAAAGCCATTGACATAATTGATATCAAAACAAAAAGTTCCCTACTTAGGAAATTTACATATAGCGTACATAGAGTGTTTGTAAATTGTAGAGTCGGATTGCCTTTTTGATGTTGAAATAAGATTACTTGTTTCTATTATTTAAAATGCTATGGTTTGCAATAAAACACAGAAATGAGCCATATTACGCAGTGACGCAGTCTATTTGAGTGAAGTTATGACTAATTTTGGGTACGAAATCAAAATATGGACGGCGTGAAAGAAGAAAAAGAGAAGAAAAGGAAGAGAACAATCAAGGTCGAAGGTTCAGGAGCTGGTGGTGATAGCAAATCAGACATAAAACGAGTGAAGTCTGAACCTATCAAGGTGAAAATGGAAAAGAATTTTGGTGATAGCGCAAAATTCAAAATTAAAATCTGTACCATATTCGGACACATTTTGTTTTCGGATACGCGAATATTATGAAGTTTCGTTGCTGGAGGGCATAACTGGGCAAAGGGGCTTTAAAGACGGATCCAGTTTTCTCCAAAATTTGTATAACTTGGCCGCCTCCGCCCCCACACCCTAAAATGAGAAAAATCAGTGTTTAAACTGGAGAAACATGTCGTTTTTGTCAGGTCTAGGAAACGGTTGTTTTTACAGACTGTTTGTAAATTTACAGACTGTCAGTTTATTTACAGATAAATTTATCTGTAAATTTGTGGACAAGGGTAGTTTCAAAAGGTGTCAGAAATTTAAATCTTGGTTCTACACTACACTGGGAAAAAATGGATTAAAATCGGGTGTCCCTAAATACCGTAAATGTGCAAAAATGTGGAAAAATGTGGAAAAATGTAAAAAAAGGTGGATTAATATTAGAAAAAGGTGGCTGAATAATAGATTACATGATGGGGGGAACCTAAAAACACTATAATTAATATAATTTATGTGAGTTATGCATTTTCAGATCGAAAAAATGCGCAAAAATGTGCAAAAATGTGGGAAAATGTTAAAAAAGGTGGATTAATATTAGAAAAAGGTGGCTGAATAATAGATTACATGATAGGGGCTATCCTTTAAACACTTTAATTAATAAAAATTAGGTGAATTATGCATTTGCAGATTGAAAATGTGCAAAAATAAAAAAAAATGTGAATACAAAAGTAAAAAAAGGTGGGTTAATAGTAGAAAAGGTGTTACCTTAAGAGACTACATCATGGATGAAATACATGGATAACTTTAATTTATAATTTTTAGTGAATTATGACTTTCAAGATCGAAATTGGCAAAAAGGTGGACAAATATGATAAATTTTGCCAAGTATGTTTCTTTTCACTATAGAGATCAACCGCAAGTCTCACACAAATAAGAGCTGCCTAAGAGCTACTGTATTATACCAGTTATATTCACAAATAGATCTAAATAACTTTTTATTAAAACTAATGAGATTTCATAAATAGTCCCTCCTGCTTTCTCACTCGGGACTTGGGACCCGAAGATGGCGCAGTTACCTTTTTTTTTTTTTTTGGTTTTGTTGATTTTTTTTTTGTTATTAGTGTTTGATTTACCAAAAATCATGTGGAAACAAAGATATATATATAGGAACAAAACAAAAACAAACCCAATAAGCGCTTTTCAGTTCATATAATTGTTTTAAAAATGCAGCAGTTATAAAAAACATAAACTAATAACTGTATTTTTACGAGTAAAGTATGGTGCACAATTTAAAAACAACACTACAAAAATGAAAAAAAAACAATGAAAAATTTATATATGTTGCTGTAATGTCACCATTTTAAATACTCTCTCTCTCTCTCTCTCTATATATATATATATACATAACTTTATATAATTTATTCATATTATTGTCATTCTAATAAAACTGTGAATTGTATATATATATATATATATATATATATATATATATATATATACCGAAGATGAGAAAATCCTCGGTACAAGATCGATATATATATATACTAAGAAATGTGGTAATTTTCAATGCCATTTCTATGCATAATCGGACTTAAGTACGAAAAACTTTATTCCCGTAACACGGTTTATTATCGAAATTTATTTTCGGTCTATAAAAAGAATCCGCAATTTTTTTTATCTATAATTTTTTTCATATTACAGCTTATAGTACTTACAAGGTCAGATAGTGAATAGAAATGACATTTAATAAGCGGGGTACCATATATACCCCGTCACCTTTATAGAACCACACATATAGGTATAATATCGAAGTAAGACCCGTAACTTACCACATTTCTTAGTATATATATACAACCCCTGATTAAGGTTTATTACAGAGACCCCATATCTGACGATAATCTCGGACCCCTGGTGGGAACAAAGACGCCTTTGTGTGAAATGCAATGGTGCATTGGCATTAACGTGACATATTTGTGCTACTGGTAATGCACTAGATATACATTTGGCATTAAGGCCCTTCTAAAATAATATGCCGACAAGTTAATCGACACAGTCATGTTGGTACTAATACATATAATGTATGTAAAATTATAGTAAATGCGACAAATTATCAAAATGGACATTGAGTTATAATCTGCCAATCATACATTAACACTTACGGTTCCTTCTTTAAAAATTAATTCTGTGGAAGCGAATTCTTTTATCTTTTATCTTATCTAATCTGCCAGTAATCTCGGACCCCTGGTGGGAACAAAGACGCCTAGGTGTGAAATGCAATGGTGCGTTGGCATTAACGTGACATATTTGTGCTACTGGTAATGCACTGGATATACATTTGGCATTAAGTCCCTGCTAAAATATTATGCCGAAAAGTTCATCGACAGTCATGTTGGTTCTAATACATATAATGTATGTAAAATAGTAAATGCGACAAATTATAATCAAATGGACATGGAGTTATAATATGCCAAATTATACAATATCACTAACGGTTCCTTCTTTAATAATTTATTCTGTGGAAGCGAATTCTTTTATCATTTATCTTATCTAATCTGCCGGTTATCTCGGTCCCCTGGTGGGAACAAAGACTCCTAGGTGTGAAATGCAATGGTACATGGGCATTATCTTGTCGTATTTGTGCTACTGGTATTGCACTGGATAAACGTCGACAAGTGACAGCCATGTTGGTACAAATACATATAATTAAAGTAAATGCGACAAACGAATTGTGATCCTTCTTCACGTGGTCCTTTTTCAACAGATGTATTTAAATTTTGAAATATTATAAAAATCTTCTTATATATGTTACCCAATATAGGTGAATGTATATGTTAATTTTAATATGTCAAAATGCTATTAGATGAAAAGACATGTGAAACAATACTTACCCCACAGAGAAGACAATCGTCCACACATTTGTTCTGGCAAGAACCACACGGGAATCGGCACTTTCGTGGCATTTTACTAATAATGTCTTTAAATCACACTCACAACACACAATTAAACGTTTATAAATAAACGCGTTTTATAGTCACTTAATCACTTTAATTTACAAACTGTTCAAACCTCTATTTCGGAATATACGAAGCCGCGAATCTAACTGTCACAATCAAAAACTATACTCATATAATTGTTCAATTGACAAATTAATTACGAACATAAATTAAACATATGGTAATCAAAATGGAAACTAGATCAATTAGATTTTGTATGCAATTTCAAACGATAAGTTAAGAACGCAGTTAAGTAAAAAATGTGTCTTTTTTAAATGTTTAAGCACACACGCGAAGCAGTGTCACAACAAATACTTGTATAGTAAGTGTCTTGATTGGTGTATGTCACTTAAATATTAGTCCAATAAGCAAAATAAAATCCACAAAGAATACACAAATCACAATCACAACTTATTGTAGCAAAACCGCACAATTCACAAATGATGAAAAGAAAAAATAACAAAAAAATCCACAATATATAATACTTAAAGTTAGAAATTTTACGAAATTATAATATGCAAAACAGCTAAGTTATAAAATAAACCAAAAATGACACACAATATGAAAAATAAAATTTAATGAAAATTAATATTCGTAAAAAGCAAAGAACTGAGAAAATAACACAGAAGAAAACATTAAATTTAATGAAAGGTGTTATTCGGTAAAAAGCAAAACAAAAAAAATTGAACAAATGAACACAATTTACAAAATAAACAAAATTAAAAAAAATATGAAAAGTGAAATATGAATTTAATTTTAATTATTAAAACAGAGTTATTTTAGGTTTTTACAGTTTCGAACAGTTTTGCTTAGTATAAGTCACAAGTATTAATCCAAAGATTCCAACAAACACAAGATCATATAACCATATAGAAAACAGAGATAATGTGAATACGAAATCAAAATACATTCAGTTTTAAAGGCTTTCCGAAACAATAGGTTGATTTTCGTCCAGACAAATGTCTCAAAAGGTGATAATTGTTAAAACAACAGTGAACCCCCGTTAGAACACGGACCATTCTTAAAACAACGGTGAACCCCAGGTAAAACAAAAGGTGTAAGAAGGTGACAATTGTTAAAACAACTGTGAACCCCATGTAGAACATAAATTTTGTGTGACATTTGGTATATTCACGTAAAACTTTTGCTGCATTGAAATCATAGTAGATTCCAGTAGAAAATGTGACAATTGTTAAAACAACAGTGAACCCCAGGTAGAACAACAGTTATGTGTGACATTTGGTATATTTACATTTTGACACATTGACATCATGGCAGCTTCTCTGCGTTCTAGAACAACATGAACAATAAACTAATGTATGAAGGAGACCAAAATGAGAAAACTAAGAATTGTCAGATTCTTTAAGTAAATGTAGTTTTATATAAGGTTTTGATTATGTTTCGTCTAAGGAAATTATTTCTGTACGTCATTTCTTGATAAAAACTCTTTTGTCAAAGGGAAACGGCCCTGTTTGTTGTTGGGAACAGTAGGTTTGGGGAATGGGAGAGGTCCGAAGATTAAATTGGGAATCAAACCTTTTTGGGAAAGTATTTTAAAAGGTAAAACAAGCTGTTTATGCACGTCACATCTTTAAAAAAATGTGTTTCTCTCTACAAAGGTAATAAAATGTTGTTAAATATTACATTAACCGTCACATATAGAATGACCAAGGTTAAACAAAGATATAAAACGCATACTTGTATTTTTATACATTTTTGCTGGAAAGGAAGGGCAGATAAATAATGATATAATATAATCGAGTTTGAACAGGCATTTATGTGGTTATGAGAAAAGTGCACAATGTATTCTCGTGCAACAAGATAAGGCTATCTGACAAAATTTAGCTTTCAATGTTCGATGTTTATGAATTAAATTGTTTTTACAAATATCTTCAATAACAGCCTCTAATTAATTAAATCAGTTCACAGTTTCAGTAATAAATCCCATTTATCCATTTATATTCATCTGTTAATTTATACCTTTGTGTAATAAATTACTTGACAATGAACATATACTGAACCAAAAAAGAAACTTTCGCCACGTTTATAGTAGATATGTTAGTACAGTTTCAATCCTTTTGGCTGAAAACTTACATTATTTTGTAAAATAGTGTATTGTGTTGTTTTTTTAAATCGTCATTTTGGAGGAAATGATAAGATTGACTGTTGAATTTTAAATTAAATTGAGGTAGGGGGTCGTTTCTAAAGTTAACAATCAGTAGCGTGTGTGACCGCCGTGTGCGATGCTGACTGCCTGACAGCGACGCCGCATTGAGAGCGCAAGTTGGTTAATGTCAGCCTGTGGAATATTATTCCATTCTTCAAGCAATGCTGCTCAATGGTCGTTGACTTTGTTTGGAGGGTTCGTACGTCGACGTACGCGTCGATCCAGATCATCACAAAGACTTTTTGAGGGCCAGTCGTCGATGAAATCAATGTTATGATTTTGTAAATACTGTATATTGACACAAGCAACATGGGATGTTGCATTATCCTGTTGTAACATCATTATTACGTAATGAGTATACATGTATATATGTGTGTACATCTAAGTGGTACCTTGAACAACTGGCACACACTTTGCGAAAGTTTCTTTTTTCTTGTTCAGTATAAAAAAAACTTTCGTGCGAATAAATTCGATTTGAATTGTCGTCCATTATGTAACTATAGCCTTATTATCAGCCGCTAATTTAAACCAGTTCACAGTTCTGTGATGAAAAAGACTAAAGCGTTTACATTTATTACGTGTTTTTTTTTGCCCAATGTGAAGTAAATCAATAATACTTTTAAATATTTAATTGTCTTGAGAAAATCTTTGTTGTGTTCATGGCATCTCTATAGGCCTACGAGATAATTATGCATAAACAAAGAAGTTGACGAGTATGTCTTAATCTATTATGTTCATATTCGCATAATTTACGAACATGTTGCATGTATATTATACCTATAATTCGATGTATATTGAATTATAATGATTGTTTTTCACTTTTAATATTAAATAATTATCTTTTCATTACGTTTTCCCACACTTTTACCACCTTTTTCCACGATTATATTCACGAGTATGCCCTAATCTATTATTTTCATATTCGAATAGTTTACCGAACATGTTGCATATATAATAAACTTATTATTCGGTGTATTTAGAATTATAATGATTGAATTTTTTTGGTTGAAATAACTATCATTTTATTACCTTTTCCCAATTTTTAACCACCTTTTTCCACGATTATATTCACGAGTACGCCCTAATCTATTATTTTCATATTCGAATAGCTTACCGAATATGTTGCATATATAATAAACTTATAATTTGATGTATTTTGCGTTATAATCATTATTTTAGACTTTTTGTATCAGATATTTATATTTTTACCAGATTTTCCACATTTTTATCACCTTTTTCCACGCGTATGCCCGAATCTATTATGTGCATATTCGCATAGTTAACCGAACATGTTGAACGTATAATATATATATTATACGATGTATTTTGATTTATAATTATTGTTTTTTCACTTTTTTGTATCAAATATTTAATTTTAACCACCCTTTTCCACATTTTTATCACCTTTTTCCACGAGTATGTCCGAATCTAGTATGTGCATATTCGCATAGTTAACCGAACATGTTGAACGTACAATATACATATTATTCTATGTATTTTGATGTATAAACATTGGTTTTTCACTTTTTTGTATAAAATATTTAATTTTAACCACCCTTTTCCACATTTTTACCACCTTTTTTTACATTTTTCCACATTTTTGTACATTTTTGCACATTTTTGCACATTTACGGTATTTAGGGACACCGATTAAAATCTACAAATAAATTAGTATTTTTTATTGTAAATCAAAATAACTTTTTTAAAGAGATTATTATTATGTTCAGATGATTGTGTGGAATGTTGCTAGACCATTGATGACCATGTTGGAGAAAAAATATCAATGTAAAAAAACTTCCATTATTTTTGTTTAAGTCCCATGCCATGCTCTTTGCTATTAGAATTAACAAAAATGCTTTAGATTTGTGAATCAAACATGTTAACTTTTGTTCATAAATTTACAGACTGTCCATAAAATCAGCCCTTTCCTAGACCTGTTTGTTGGATTACAGTCAAATAGGCCACAAGTCAAATAGGCCACAAAAAGGTCAAATGGGCCACACTTGGTTTTGACAAAAGTCAAATAGGCCACATTTTTATTTTATTTATATAGACTTTATTATCATTGAGTAAGTATGTTGATTTACACAGGATTTTCTGTGACGTCACACAGATGTTCTGGGTCAGCTGTTATGTTCTATGTTTGTACCAGCCGTGGACGCATTGGGCTTTACAAAATGGAAGTTTTGTTTTCACCCTTCAATGGCTTATATCAGTTGGGGAGCATTTTGGTACAACTATTCAGACATTGATAATTTCGATTTCAAAAATTTCTTAATCCTGTAAAGTGTTTTCCAGTACCCATCATGGGGGATGGGGGTTAGCCGATAATGGCGATGTAAAGAGTGTATTGGGGAAATCTTGTTTTAAAAATCAAACATAAAATATATATATAAACTTTCCAAAACATTTTATTGGATTTACCAATAAATTATAACTGGTCATAAAAATTATCTAATGCTGTTACTTAATTATACAATTTTTTAACTCAAAGCGGCAAAAAAGATCTTTTTATGCATTTTTAGCTCGACTATTCGAAGAATATGTCGAGCTATTGAACTTACTTGGGCGTCGGCGTCCCGCTTTGGTTAAAGTTTACGTGCAACCTACCTATATCTTAAAAACTACTATAGCTACAGTTTTAAAACATGGCACACTTGTTCATCATCATGTCCCGAGTGTGTATGCCAAGGCAAGAACCATAACTCTAACTTTCATTTTGATCAAATTATGCCCCTTTTTAGACTTAGATTTTCAGGTTAAAGTTTGCGTGCAAGCGAGAGTACAAACCCATAACTTCCATACTACTAAACTACAGCTTTGAAACTTTCAACACTTGTTCATCATCATAGCCCAGGTGTGTATGCCAAGAACCATAACTCTGACTTCCATTTTGTTCAAATTATGGCCCTTTTTTGACTTATAATTTCTGGCAAAAGTTTGCGTGCAAGCTAGTTGCGTGCAAGCTAGTTACTTTCATACTTCTTGTACTATAGCTTTGAAACTTAAGACACTTGTTTACCATTATGACCCTGACTATGTATGCTAAGAATCATAACTCTTTCTTTAATTTTTAATCAAATTGTGGCCCGTTTTTTCGGCTTAGAATTTTTGGTTAAAGTTTTCGTGCAAGCTAGTTACTTTCATACTTCTTGAACTATAGCTTTGAAACTTAAGACACTTGCTTACCATCATGACCCTGACTATGTATGCCAAGAACCATAACTCTTTCTTTAATTTGTAATCAAATTATGGCCCTTTTTCGACTTATAATTTCAGGTTAAAGTTTGCGTGCAAGCTAGTTTCTTTCATACTTCTTGTACTACGCCTTTCCAATAAACAGTTTCGCAGTCCTGTACGAGTTACTTCCCGCGACCGGAAATCAATCCTTAACGAGGCTCTGCGTGATAGCTGGACGATCGCACTAATGGCTTAAGCACATAATAGCTAACATTATCCACTATATTGCAGGTCTGCGATCGCCGCCGGTGGTGAAAAAATAAGTTGCTGGTCTGTTATTCTAGCCAGACTTTTTTTATTTTCACTATTTGTTAGGTATTTAGAGTGTTAATGATTTAAGGACATGTACCATTCTTGTTGATAGTAGGCAGTATGAAACGCAATTTGGACAAACATAAGCATTAATTTTACAAATTCTGTACAACAATTTCTTCTTAATATCTTTTCCGCTGAAAATATATTTTACTGGTGTGAATGTTGCAAATTGCTAAGACTGGCAATGTGCTATTATCCGGAAATCGGGATATGTCAACATCTGGTTACATGATCTGTAGACAAAAAATTTACAATCTAAATTTGTTGATACTTGCACATTTGAACAATAGAATTATCCTTATAATTTATTGCGTTTATGGTCAGCGAATAAATAATTTGAATTTTTAAAATGTTACGTAGACTTCACAACCAAATATGATTGATTCTGTCTTGAAATAAAACAGGATCGGTAATTGTTTGTTGTAGAAGTATCATTCCTAGAATAAAATCCAAGGATTCAGATGCCGGCTTCCAATAAAGATGGAAATATTTATATTACAATATGGTTGCATATCCAATTTAGATTTCTTAGGTTTGACAGTTTGTAATTTTGGCATAAAAGCCCAAACGCTTAATTAAACATATATAAAATGTTTTGCCAAGATTTGTTTCTTATTGACGGCTTTTGTTTCTTTAACGTGTTGTAATGTTGATTAAGAATCCATATAAATGCTAAATCAAATACAATTGCTGGCACATCCAGTAATTAAAGGACTCCGAAATACTTAAGAATTGGGAGGTGTAGATACCTTGCAAATAGTAATTACACGATCTCTATAGGTCAATGATATCTGCCCCTTTAAGTAATTGACAGATGACCCCTTGTGCGAGACAATTTGACATTTTTATGGCATGCCGCCTTCAAAATCAATCGCCGCCGACATAATCATAACATGATGTCAGTAGTTGATTAGACACGCTAATCCGGAAACGAGACTCAATTTAGCCGTGGAGAGAACACTGGCTGTTAGTTCAAATCGTTTACTGTTTAACCCGAGGAATAATGACTTGACACTTTTAGTCAAAGAAACTTGATTGTTTTATAAATTACATACATGCCATATTTCTGGAAAGCATTCCAGGGGATTTGGTTCAAAATTCCAGGGGATTCCGATATAATTCCAGGGGATTTTTTAACGCGGCTAAACAAGCGGAATTTACTAGAAACTAAACTAAGATGCAATATTAAATATTTTTATCCTCATTTATTTAAACAATATTTTTATTATGTTTTTTGTAACAGGGTGTCGGCACATAATAAAACTATATAAAACAAACACTATATGAACTGTCCGACAAACTGTGATGTGCATAGCACAGACTAACATCTGTTAGAACAATTATTTAAGTTAATTAACATGGACTTGGATGTTATTAACTTGCTGCAGATGCTGAGTTCGAACGCTCAACATATGGTCTCTGCAGTCAAACCAGACCAGGAGTCAGTCTGGATCTTTCTAAGTATGCTAAGGGGGTTTGTTTAGTCTTTAGTCTTTGTGTATTTACATTATAATTTCTATTTTCTGTTCAAAATCCCCATGAAAATTAAATATTGCTGCCCAAAAATTGTGTTCGAGCAACACTACTGAAGTCCATGTGGATCTGTCCTTGAATATATCAAATGTTGCAGCTTCAATGGCTATTATATTTTTATTCCAAGGATGCAAGAATCAGCTTGACTGGTCATTTCTTCCTACTTTGTAATTAAAAAAAATATTTGCAAACGTGCCAAAACATTAATTGTTGGTCAAAAGACGAATAATTTGTATCCGAAAGTATCCATTGTCCGGATACACACATATTTTGGACATCATAAAAAAACCTTCAATCCTTTGACAACTCCGCTAATTGTACATAAAACAGACGGTATACTTGTGATTTCATTCACACATATGCAAACAATCAATTATCCAATAAACAATCCTGTTAAGTGTCAATTCTCACTAAATAATCGATAATCCTGTCGGTGACACTAATTAGAAGAATTCGGAACGTTTTGACACAACCGTTAGGAGTCCGAGATACGTAACGGTGTATTCGGCGTATAGACAAATGTCTGATATGAGAGCGACAAAAATGCATTTTTATACCGTTTTTCTTAACTTTTGTTATTTCCGGGGGATTTTCGTCTCCTGCTGGGGGGCCAGGGGATGGCTCTAAATTCCGGGGGATTTTTCCCCCCGCCGGGGGATATGGCATGTATGAAATTATTTTCAAAATTATCATGACGCTAATGTATTATTACAAATTCAAAGAGAAAATATATTTTTCAAAAAAAGAATTTTATGATAAAAATAAAGTTGTAGGTACATATTCCCTATTACGTTAATACAGCGAGCAATCATTTTTCCCGTAGAGCAGTCACGTGACTGGACAGGGGAGGTAACCGAAAAAATTGATCGAATTATTGGAAAGGCGTATAGCTTTGAAACTTAAGACACTTGTTTACCATCATGACCCTGACTATGTATGCCAAGAATCATAACTCTTTCTTTAATTTTTAATCAAATTATGGCCCATTTTCGACTTAGAATTTCTGGTTAAAGTTTGCGTGCAAGCTAGTTACTTTCATACTTCTTGTACTATAGCTTTGAAACTTAAGACACTTGTTTACCATCATGACCCTGACTATGTATGCCAAGAACCATAACTCTTTCTTTGATTTTTATCAAATTATTACCCTTTTTCGACTTAGTATTTCAGGTTAAAGTTTGCGTGCAAGCTGGTTATTACTTTCATACTTCTTGTACTATACATAATCAACAACAACACCATATTTAGGAATAAGGTTTTGTATTTGCCAGTACTTATATTACAATAAAATTAAAGCCGTTTTTTGTTTTTTTTTTGGAAATGTGCTTTGTTGCTGTACATCTGGTTCTGTCATCTTAAGGCTGTAAGTCTATTCTGTAAAGAGACTAAAACAGAATTGAATAAAATATTATCAATAATGTTACAATGAAATATCTTCAATAAATGTGTTAAACCACGTCAAGGATTAATTAAGAATTGACATAAAACTGTCATGGCTTGGTTTAGACTAATATTTAATAAATAGCATTATACGCAAACTTCAATTAGAATTACTGAATATGAATTGACGCTATTTTTTACCCGTCTACGAGCGCAAAACTTTTATGACATTAGACAGTCATATAAAATACTACAATAAAAAAAATCAAATTACATTGGTAATTCGCCAACGAATTACGTCCCTTTAATAAGTATGTAATCCACAAAGCTGGGAGTTCGCCAACGAGTTACCTCCCTTTGAAACATCTATTGTAAAAAATGTTAGAAATTCACAAACGAGTAACTTCCTTTTAAAACGTATATTGTCACCAATGATGGGAGTTCGCCAACGAGTTACCTCCCTTTATACCCAGTGTTCAAAATTCGTCTGTATCGTCGCCAGTTATAGATGTATTAAGACAGTCAAAATTACTAATAATTTTACAACAATTTTAAACATGTTAAAATGAAGCATCCATAATAAACTTGCATAATATTTTTAACAAATTTTATCATTTTAAAATGAAGCATCATCAATAAACGTGTTAGTATTCTAAACACTAACATTTCAAAATGCACGTTGTTTTAACATTTCTTAAGATCTAATCTGGTTATGTCCTTAAAAGATGGCGACTACTATTTTAAAGTTTAATAACACAGACACTTTAACAATAGCAGACCCGACGGGTGGGTGGGTGGGTCATTCCCACTTATCTCGTGTGTTTTCTCCAATATGTTGTAGTCGTCTTCACTCATGACTGGCAAATATGAAAACCTCGAGTGCAGATAGAGTAACATTATTGTCTTATATATCCTTTACACCTCAAAATTCTCGTGTATTCTCCCGCCAAGTCACTAAGCATAACATTACCGTAATAAACATAAAACCTTTAACCGTATTTACCTCACTAAATACCAGCACAAATATGTATATCCCAAACGAGAATAATTTTATTAACTCACTCTGTTAGAGTGTGTAAATCAATTATTCTCTAATGTTCTATACATCACATAATCAACAACAACACCATATTTAGGAATAAGGTTTCGTATTTGCCAGTACTTATATCGAGTTAAACAAAGAGAGAACTTCCCTTGATACATTTTACCTTCAACAAAATGATGCGTCGACAAAAGCATCTGCGTCTGTCGCATTCATGATAACGAAGATGTCGTACCAGTTCATCAACAAGTAGAAGACCATATAGATAATCTGAAATAGCCTACAGCTTTTGCCAAAAATCGAAATTTTATACTGAAATGTATCAAGCTACGGTCAAAAACAATTAATGGCAAAAACTGTACTATGACCTGACCGTCGGTTTAATGCGAAAATCTGACAGCTAGGTCACACACCCTCAATAGGGCAAACAACGACCCATCGCAGGTCAAACACCCTCAATAGGGCAAAAAACAGACCCATCACAGGTCAAACACCCTCAATAGGGCAAAAAAAAAAGACCCATCGCAGGTCAAACACCCTCAATAGGGCAAACAACGATCCATCGTGGATCAAACACCCTCAATAGGGCAAAAAACAGACCCATCACAGGTCAAACACCCTCAATAGGGCAAACAACGATCCATCGTGGATCAAACACCCTCAATAGGGCAAAAAACAGACCCATCACAGGTCAAACACCCTCAATAGGGCAAACAACGATCCATCGTGGATCAAACACCCTAAATAGGGCACACACTGACCCATCGTGGGCCACACACCCTCAATAGGGCAAACAACGATCCATCGTGGATCACACACCCTCAATAGGGCAAACAACGATCCATCGTGGATCAAACACCCTAAATAGGGCACACACAGACCCGTCGTGGGCCACACACCCTAAATAGGGCTAACACACCATTCGCCAAGTGACGTATCTGTAAGAGATTAAACAGACAATCAGTCTAAAAGTCACATGATAAAAACAACCCAGCTAATCGGGTTTTTACACGTGATTACAGTTAAACAAAACCACGAAAACTAAATGTAAATCATTTAAGTCCGACTTGTAAAAAAATTAAAACGATATTCGTTCTGAAGTCAATCTTTTAGAAATTGAGAATATAATTTGCTTTGTTGTGAGTTAATACCAAGGCAAATTGAAGTAGAATATTCATTAAAGTGTTAACACAACTTAGGCTATAAATAGTATTCATCAACAATTACAAAAAATTCTAAGTGTCAAATAAGTTTTGAACTTTATCATAAACATTAAGTTCAAGCTTATGTTAAGATCAAACTTTCATATGGAAAACATCACAATGCATAATAAAAAAAATATTCGATGTCAAATATAAATATTAAACAGTAAATGCCTATAATCGTAGGGTTAAAGACACCGATAATTTGTATGGAAGAGTATCTTTAACGTAACCATCTTGGCTATGTCACTTTCCAACGCACAAGACTTTCATAATTTTATAACATTTATTTTCTAATTCGCTGCAACCGAACGAATATAAATTATTTATACCGTATTCTAGTTATTCATAGATTAAGTTATGACACCAAGTTCAATAGGAATAGTCGTATAGCATTGCTATATCATACCCGAAAATACAACATCAACAACAAAATGTTGAAACATCCATACTAAACTGTAACCGTTTGAATAATTGTATCTCAAAACTGTAAAACTTTCTAAAATTCACTGATTCCAACTCAGGAAAACCTTTAACAACACACAAATTCAAGCCGACATGTAATATAGTGTAATATAAATCTACTGGTTATTGTAAACTTATGTTAAGAAAGTAATCATAAATATATATATTTCTGGCACCAGCAAATGTAATGTATGCAATTCGAAAATGAGTAATGCTACTAGTTATTTTCCCGTTAAATCTACAGACTGCTGTAATATTGGATGTAAAAATTAGCCAATATAACATACATGTATTTATTAAATGAACGAGATTTGATCGAAAGGAGAAATTACTCTTATCAGTTTTTTCAACATCACAAATAAAAGAGTTCAAAATTATGTATCGTTTCCGTCGTTTGAGACTAAAATTGAATAAATGCTTAATTCTAAAATAAATTGATAAACAGAAGTAAAGATGACCAAATTTCAATTTGTGACGTACATGTATACGCTGGATAAAGGTACAACAGCTTTCTTGAAATAATATCTCATCCCATCCAAGGAACTTTCCTAATCCTCGTTCAGTCTTACGCGAAGTTATAGTTACAGAAATGAATGTGAGCTACTGATCTTAATGTAACAATTAAAAATAAACACAAAGAATATAGCTATTATAATATTTGAACGGATCGAGTCAGTTGTATCTTGTCACTATAACAGATGCTAGCGCTATCACTATTTCCAAGGTTTCCCTGAACGTTTTGAAGAGAAGAAATCTGTACTTATTTCACGCTTGATATATGTAGAAAGAAGAACTGCTATATGTATTTAAGACACGAATTAAACGATTAAATTTTATAGCATTAAATCTACAAATAAAGCTGGTACCGTGCTTTCCTCGAATCTATAAGTAAAGGACAAAGACCAATAAGTTAGTTTTCGCTTTCTGCAGAAGAGAAAGTTACAAAAGTGCTTTTATTGTCTTGCAATTACTCAAAACAATTCTTTAACAAAACGAATTTCCATAATAAATTTCAATTGCCAAAAGTCTCTAAATTTACACAAAAAGACATATATTCACAAAAAGAATATTAAAGTGCTTTCTTGGGTCGAAATACATGAACGCATTAATAGTCCCCTACTAATACCGGTAGTTACTAGTAAATATTATATACGATATTAGGCATTATTGTCCATAATTCGTCCAGAAAATGACTTCTTTATAACTTGCGGACATGCGAACTTCCCATTGTACCGTGGTGCTAAGGTTCGGACCCAAAATTACATCTTGTTATACACAAACGTTCACATAGATAACTAACAAGAAGTGATTAAATACAAACCCATGTGTCAGATTATAGACTGTATATTCACTTTGTTCTTGCTTATCACGACCATTGTGCCACAACACCCACCAAAGCAAACTCCGCTCTTCATAGCTTATGTTGAAGAACTGCAGAACTTTCCATAGCATTAAGTGATATGCTGGGCTCAAACAGGCATAAAGTTATAAAAATCGATGGATTGTTTGACCTGAAAGTACTAATCATACTAATTATTTTCAAGCTGTTAGCATTTAAATAAACGAATGTCAATAATGAAAAGCAAAACAAATCTTTAAACTGGTTGGATGCTGAAAGACGAATACCAAATTTCAATAAACGATCTATTTGCCTGCAGAAACTGATGCTTCAGTCCGCTGGACTAAGCAGTCACTTGAACATCAATGTCTTCTTGAACATCAATGTCTTCTTAAAATCATATATGACAAGTCTACCAAGCAATACACTTGTTTAAAAACCGTAAATGTATTAAACACTTGAATCTTATAAATTCATGTTTCAATTAAGTCTGGTAAGTCAGCTATAGTAGAATACAAGGCTCTATATATCAATTAGAATATCACCCAGAACATGTGCCATTTATTTCGAATTAGAGAAAAGTAAGGCCTATTCAATTCGTACCGGATTAAACACTCTTTACGTGCTACTGTATACACAAATCATCTGAATAACCACAAGCCTGAACAAATGCAGAAAAATCATATTTTCATTATCACTGTTTGCAAATTACCAACTAAAAGTAACGTTCATTGACATTCCTGTTTGTTTCTAAAGTTCAACGTTTAAACTTTACATTGACTAGTCAACTTGTTATAAGCTTGCACATTTTGCGATGAGACCTCAATTGCAACACCAAATTAAATGTAAATACATTAACAGCTGATGTACGATTACTGGTCTTGTTTTCCTCAATTTTATCCCCCACATTCCGTAGGCCGTAAATGCATATTGCAGATGTCTTTGACAAGTCGAATCGAATCAAACCGTAACTTAACCATTTAAACTCTCAATACTTAAGCCCTCAAGCATAATCAGTACACATATCTACAATTCAATATTTGAATTAACAAAAGAAAAAGAAATACAAACACATTTCCAGAAATGCAATCACTTAGTCTAGGATACATAATTCGGGAACGTCGACTCTGTAATCCCCATGTTCTTCATACAGCAATCATCACGTGGCTTCCATTACAACTCTGAAAATATCATTGCATCTGAGTATCTATTTAATAGGAAACTGTTTTTCTCGGAATTAATGTCTTCTCCCAGCGTTGATGTAGCAAGTCAAAACAATCTTATTTCAAAATGATGGAATCTATACTTCTTCCCGCGTGTTGCGTTTGAATGCCAACCGGAATAATTTTATTATATACTCGTACATAATGTCGTTTCCTCCAAAGCATATACGTATATTAAAATATGCTATATAAAATGTATTGGCCTTTAATTGTTTATCGACAAATCTTAAATAACCGATTCAAATTCATATTATGTGCACCAACAAAACAAGGTAAAACTTGTAAATAAACATGACAAATAATACGTCTACTGGACAAAGCTCCCAAATCTATTCTTTTATTTAGCAACATACAAAAGCAATATCAAAAAAATGAATAATAAGTAATACAAAAATAATTAGTTATGGAATGCCTGGTGTTCTTCCAAAAGGAAAAACAAACGCATTTCGAAAATACAAACACTACTTTAGGATATATCATTCAGGAATGCTGACTTGGTACTCCTTCATTCATCTTTCAGCCACCATCATGAGGCTTCTAATTTAAACCTGAAAAGATCTGTGCTTTTCAATATCAAATGGAAAGTGCTTGTCTACGAATTAAATAATTGTCTTCTCCCGACATTGTCCAAGCAAGTGAAATAATATAATTTCAAAATGACCAATCTATATAAACTTCATCCAAGCAAAGCTTAAAAGCTGGAATAATTTAATGAGATACATAATGTTCCAAGGCATATATAAAATATGCTATCTAAAATATATGTGCCCTTAATCGCTAAAGTCTAATCGCAAAGATAAAAAACAAAATAAAGTCATATTGTACCATATGTGTCAACAAAACAAATTATAAAATTGTAAATGAAAGATAAGGACATATAATCCTTCTATTAAACAGTGCTCTGTATTATATTCTTCCATTTTGCACCGTATAAACGTAATATCAAAATTATTATTAAATTTTTTCTTCCTAAACTCTGAAAACTGACAGAATGAAAACAGATCTGACAAAAATAATTTGTCCGAATATCGAATATCGCTTTTGTTGCCGGTTCTCTGCTAAAGTTGCCTCAATATCCTAGCGGCACTGCATGAGGATTTCGTGAATCATCACAACGAATAACCTTGGAGCATACTTGTAAATGATAACGTTAAACCATGAAATAGTACAGTTATTATGACATAAACAATCATCCACGACGAATACTATTATAATAAAACATGAACTAAATGAAAAACCTACATATACAATGCGCCATAATTTGTCCTTCCTTTTAACTGAAAAATAATAATAAAACACAAAAATTCCTATTTTACCTCAAAAAAAGTTTAACCAAATGCTATGCATCAATTAACTAATATTCTTTAAAAATATATATCAATTATTTTAATAAAACACTGACAAGATAGTAACTGTACCGAGACCGAGTAATGTTACGTGGCACCCTCAATTGTATTGTAACTAGATACAAGTTATCAAATAAAAAACAACGGCTAGCTCCGAGCCAACCAGCTTAGTAATTGCGACGTCTGGGAGCAACCCAGGTAAGCAAATATCCGAAATACAAAGAAACCAATAATTTATCAAAAGATAACTGAATTATATAAACTGACCTTAATACTCCTCTTTGAATCACCGTAAAGTTTGTCGTCGAAGTATCTTTTCAATACACAAAAAGCTCATTCCCACTTATCTCGTGTGTTTTCTCCAATATGTTGTAGTCGTCTTCACTCATGACTGGCAAATATGAAAACCTCGAGTGCAGATAGAGTAACATTATTGCCTTATATATCCTTTACACCTCAAAATTATCGTGTATTCTCCCGCCAAGTCACTAAGCATCACATAATAAACCGTATTTACTTCACTTAATACCAGCACAAATATGTATATCCCAAACGAGAATAATTTTATAAAACAGATGTACTTAACATACTTTGGTTGAAGTGTTGAGTGGTTGAGAGGTTGGTGGGGGCATATACTATACTGTACTGTACTGTACTGTACTGTACTGTACTGTACTGTACTGTACTGTACTGTACTATACTATACTATACTATCCTATACTATACTATCCTATACTATACTATCCTATACTATCCTATACTATACTATACTATCCTATACTATACTATCCTATACTATCCTATACTATACTATACTATACTATACTATACTATACTATCCTATACGATCCTATACTATACTATACTATACTATACTATACTATACTATCCTATACTATACTATACTATACTATACTATACTATACTATACTATACTATACTATACTATACTATACTATACTATACTATACTATACTATCCTATACTATACTATCCTATACTATACTATCCTATACTATACTATCCTATACTATACTATCCTATACTATACTATCCTATACTATCCTATACTATACTATCCTATACTATCCTATACTATACTATCCTATACTATACTATACTATACTATACTATACTATACTATACTATACTATACTATACTATACTATACTATACTATACTATACTTTACTATACTATACTATGCTATGCTATGCTATACTATACTATACTTTATACTATACTACATGTATATACTATACTACATGTATATACTATGCTATACTATGCTATTCTATGCTATGCTTTGCTTTGCTATACTATGCTATGCTATGCGATACCATACCATACCATACCACCATCAACCACCACCACCACACACCACCAACCAACAACAACAACACCACCACCAACAACAAAAACACCAATTACAACACCACCACCAACAACAACATCAACAACAACACCACCACCAACAACACCACCACCAACAACAACAACACCACCACCAACAACAACACCACCACCAACAACACCACCACTAACAACAACACCAACAACACCACCACCAACAACAACACAAATAACAACAACACTGTCAACAACAACAACACCAACAACAACACTGCCAACAACAACAACACCACAAACAACACCAACAATAACACCAACAACAACACCTACAACAACACCATCAACAACACCACCAACAACAACATCAACAACAACACCACCACCAACAACAACACCACCACCAACAACACCAACAACAACACAAATAACAACACCAACAACAACAACACCATCAACAACACTGTCAACACCAACAACAACACCACCAACAACAACACCAACAATAAAAACAAAAAAAAACACCAACACCACCACCAACAACAAAAACAACAACAACAGCAGCAACACCACCAACAACAACAACAACACCACCTTCAACAACAGCAACCAGCATACCATACTGTACTACACCACACCACACCACTATAGGTGGCAGGGATAGTGGGTTGATGGGTGTGGGATCAGGGGTGTATGGGCTGGGTTGTGTAAACCCTCAAAAAAACCTACAAGAATAAATTAAGTGTAATATATTGATTTCCTAACTTGGATTAAGAAACTTTCGTTCATGTGTGTTTGTTGGGGTAGTCATAAACTCATGAATCACTCCCCAGTTTAAATGAAGCCCAGTTTAAAATGTGCTTAAATAAGTCTGACTTTTCGAATAGTCGAGCGTGCAGTCGTTTCCGACTGGCTCTTGTTAAAAAAGGAATCCTTAGTCATAAAAAAAAATAAAAACAAAATTAATTTTGGTGTCATTTACTAAATTATAACATAAATGCAATAATGGTCTTCTGAAAAGTTTGTTGATTACTATAAAAGTTTTTAAAAAATACCATAAATTTTATGCCTAGCTGCTATGTCATTATATTATGTCATACATTTGCCTGACTGATTGTAAGGTACAGTACGGAAGGTACAGGTTCTGTTGTTTAGACACTAATTTCGAAAAGGTCAATAATAACTACCTTTTGATTACAACAAATGCCAATCAGTTTCATTTGGTTGGACCAGGCATAAAAACAGCATCATTTGTGTCTCTACCCGAACGAGTTTGCTAGTAGTTGAACCTCATCAGAAAATGACTCATTTTGGACGACATTTTCTTTTGATGTTGGTCTAACTTGTGAGACTTTATGCCGATTGCCATCTTTTACATGAATGTATTGTATAAGATAAATTGTTGCAGGTTAAACAAGAAGCATCAAGCAGCAACATTGGTCGAGCTCTGTTCTATGCAGAGGAAGAAGAAGTAGAACATCGTGATGTGGACAAGGATGTGGAGCTTTTCAAGACGGCCTGTGAAGATATCCAGAAAACTATCACTCAAGTGAAGCATCTGAAGGAATCAAAGGGCAAGGATGCTGTAAGCTTCAGAAAAAAATAATTTGTTTAGTTATAGAATAATTTAAAATTCTGATAAAAAGCAAACAACTACTACCATGGTTTAGTGGGGGGGGAGAGTTTTGGTGGTTTCTCCTGACTTGCCCACATGGTTTAAACATGCACTGTTACAGTAAGTGTCACAATTAACATCTGATTTGCTGTTCCCTATTGCTGTGATTATAATCACTGTTATTAGTATAACTTGTTCTTTATTTTGAGTTTTGGATTATTTTCTATTAATGAAAGTCTGTTCATGTAGGTAGCAGAGATAGAGAAGAAGAGGGTAGAGGGAATGTTGCAGATTGTCATGTTGAAGAAACTGAACCGCCTGGCCCACATACGCTGCAAGAAGGTGCGGGATGGAACCAACGAGGTACTGCATAGTTAGTTCATGGAATAAATGGAACTCCAACATTTCACCATCATAATATACATCAATTTTCACACTTCAACTTTGTCCTCTAAGATGAAGTGTAATTTATGTAACAAATCATAATTTCTAATGGTAAACAGTGTGACGTATTACTTTAAAACGTGTGGCTTCAGTAGATATGTTCACAATTTATTGGACAGTGCACAATTTTTTTACGTGGGACATCGCCGAGCAGGCACATTTTGCCACGAGTTGCTGCGAAAAAGTGTGCCGTCATTCCTTTTGTGGTCAACGTTACTGTTCTAACAGCCATTCGAAAAAGCCGTTAAATCGCTAATTCTTCTCTGACATTATTTCTGTATTATTAAGAGTATTAATATGTGTAAATATAAAGATGGAATCGATATTTGATGGTTTTTATTTGCGTATGAAAAACAGTTGGATTGTTTAAAGTACGCAAGAAACCCTTTGGGCTTCACACACTTTAAACAACCCAACTGTTTTCCATACCCAAATGAAAACCATAAAATATTGATTCAATCCTTAATTACGAACATGACCCAAACTTGATAAATATTTTTCAAAGTTATGCCCCATTTTTCTTAAGAATTCCAGGGGATTTGACATTAGCCCAAAGATTTTTTGGCTGTGAGTTTGAAATAATATCATTAACCACATGATACAGAAAAAAATGAATTCTTTCATTATTAAATTTATTTATTGCTCTAAACTTCCATAATTAAACATCCTACTCCTATCAGTTCATAGGAAATACACATAATACATGACATTATGCATATACATGTAGTTATTTCCTAACGTTGTCAAAAATTGTAACAGAATGACCTAGAATCTGTATGATAATGACAGAATTTCAGATAATTATTGATAATAATATACATAGTTACTGCAAAAAAAAAGAGGAAAAATCTTACAGATACGGCAGAGACATGTTACTATATGTGGACATGGCTTATTTATATACCTGTCATATTACAGGCAAAGATGAGAATAGACCGATGTCACCTACAATTACAGAACTTGCTGTATGAGATCATGCACCTAGAGAAGGAGATTGTCAAGTGTTTAGGCTTTAAGTAAGTACAGGGCTCTTCTTCAAATCAGCGTGGTATTTCCCCAGCATACAAAAAACATCAAACATATAGTTGTGAAATTAATTAAGCCCCTTTTTTTCAAACTACCCAAAATATAATAACAAAGACTGTAATGAGCTCCTCTAACAATGAATGAAATAGAAAACAAATCAATGAATCCAAGTTCTTTTGGAGACAACATGTTTTTTCCTGAAAGACAAAATTCACTATGTAGTATAATGTGATTTGTATGTGTTAATTTACACATCCTGTATGTGTTAAATTACACATCCTGTATGTGTTAATTTACACATCCTGTATGTTTTCATTGACAGGTCATGCTTTTGAAAACCAGGGGTCATCTGACTCTTTTTGATAATTTTCAAGGGGTCACAATCAGATCGTCAGGAGTCATATCTTGTGTTTATTGAACTTTACTTCTTATAAAAGTGTTTAAACTTTCTTTTAATATATTTTTATGTGTCAAATAAGTATTTACTTGATCTTTAAAATGCAAAAGACATAATATTTATCTTTATTCTTGCAAAATTTGACCACTTTTCCTCAATTCTCTTGCATCAAAACGACCACAAGCTCAGAATCAGGAGTGGTCAAATGGTAAATTTCAAATGTGCTTGCATCAAAATGCAAGAATCTGCATCTATTCAAATCCCTGGTCATGTTTGTTTCAGCTGACAGTTCATAAATGTGTTAATTGATGAGTCATGTATTTACATTTATACTTCAACATCGTCCTCTACAATAAAGTCTAATTAATCTTAACGAATCATAATTTCTGATGGTAGGAAGTGTGACATTATTTGAAGAGGCTCCAATAGAACCCTTTACAATTTATTAGACATTGCACAATGTTTTGAGGTGTGACGTCTACAAGCAAGCACATTTTGCCACGATTGCTGTGAAAAGGAATCTGTCATTCACTCAGTCATCAGCATGACTGTTCCAACAGCCATTCGAAAAAAGTCCTAATAACAAGAAATCTTCTCATAATTTGTGTATTCTCTTAATTTATTTATTAATGAGAGTATTTATAAGAATTGAATTGATACTTGTTGGTTTTCATTGGGTTGTTTCCATACACATATGAAAACCATCAAATATCAATCCTAATTCATGTATTTGTTAATTGACAGGTCATTTATGTGTTCATTGACAGGTCATTCATGTATGTGTTCATTGACAGGTCATGTATGTGTTCATTGAAAGGTGATTGCTTTAATTGGCAGGTCTAAAGATGAGGAGATTGACCTGATACCTGTGGAGCAGTTTTATCAGGAAGCTCCAGCCGAGATTTCTAAACCTGTAAGTGTTCCTAATCAGACCTGTTCGTGATCCAGGTGAGGTTGACTGCTGTCCCACAGGAGATAAGTCACAGCTAACTTGGCTATTTTGAGTTGAAACCGGAACTGGAGGTTAATCCGGAAATAATTGCCTTGATAATGTTAACGGAGCTAATGATTTTTTAAATAGGCTGGTCTGAGCAAAATTATCAACCTTCAAAACCTCTCTAACAATCAAGAGACAAACATGTGTTGTACAAGGTTACCTTTGCCCCTTTAAATCCTTTCAGATGTGATCATAAAATTCATAAAGGGGAACAGCCATGAATAAAGCTAGTAGTGATGCTGATCTGCTAGGTACCGGTAGTTTAATCACTAGCTGCTGAAAACAAAGATTTTTTCACGAATTGTGGGTTCTGATATGAAGGATTAAAGGTTTTGATATGATTGGATGTTAGTTGTTATGTCAAGGATTGCAATATTGATATTAAGGATTTTAAGTAGATTTATGAATTGCAAACTGTGAAATCAATGATTGTAATTTGTAATATCATGAACTGTAAGTAGTGATTTCAAGAATTGTAAGGTAATGACTAGTTTTTGATACTAATTACTGCAAGTAAAGTATCAGGGTCTTGACCATTGTAAGTTGTAATGTCAAGGACTGTATGATGTTATATTAAGGATTGTATCAAATATTGTGAGTTGTAATATCATGGACTGTAAGATGTGATATCAAGGATTAGAAGTTGTCATATCAAGGACTATAAGTTGTGATAGATTGTATTAAGTGATATCAAGGATTGAAGGTTGTGATATCAAGGATTGAAGGTTGTGATTTCAAGGATTGGTTGTATTTTTAGGAGATAACACAGTGTGATATTCATCAGCAGACTTTGTCGAGACTAGACTGGGAACTTGAACAAAGAAAACAGTGAGTACTAATGTAATACATGTGTAGCAGCATCCAGACAGGTGCACTGATAGTACAGGTATTGTTTGTGTCTGGTTTAAATACCTGATCTATAGGTAGGTGTTTAGCAGCATTGAAATAGGTACAGTCATTGTGCAGATATTGTTGGTGTCACTAGGTCTTAACTGATTGGTAGGTGTGTAGCACATTGAGATGGAGAGATGACTGAGCTTGGTTGAAACTTAACAAATGTTCAATCTACACCAAGTTATTTTAATTTAGGCAAATTAATTTTTATGTGACATTAGATGATGACTAGCGTCATTTATGACTTAAAACTATTTCAATACTTTCTTGTGCATAACTCTCACTGATCTATAGACCTTTTCAGGTTCAATCGTTTTGCTAACAACGGAAGCTAATTTGGCTCATGCGCGCTGTACGTAGGGCAAAAACGGATGCAGAAAACAACAATTCTGCGATGAATTAAATTAAAATGAGTAATTATGCTAATACTTTACAACCAGATACCAAAAATGTGTACTTTGAGAAGCTTACTTGTCTCGATTTTCATGAAGACGACATCGATGATCCGTATATTAGGCTTGGAAAAGACCTACCTTAACTTATCCATGCGAAGATTAAGATTTCTTATCAGGCCGACACAATGGAAAATATGTTTAGTAAAAACAATATTATATCTTTAGACTAATTATTTTCTTCATTGTTTATTTAAAGCTGGGAGAAGTATTTTCTCCTGTTGCAGATCAGCTTCTTTAATTCGAACCAATAATTTGAATACCGTAGATATTTCGAACTGTCTTCTCGGTTCCCGCAAAGCGCCTATAATATTCATTGTACATAAATCTCAATTGTGATTATTCAAACACCCAATATTTCGAATTTCGAAATCAAAGTCCAGTCCCGCCGTAAAATTCTTCATTAATTTCACCCCAGATATTTCGAACTCCATTAAAATAATTTTATATCACTCTACATTATAACCAGAAAATACTTTAGCACTTCGGTTGAAAAGAATTTAGTGGCGCCATATAATTTTATTCTAATAAGATGTCACTAGCATTTTCAACAACAAATTGTACGGAAATTAATCCATTTATTATTTATTCAACCCCTGGTCGAGAAGGAGAACTAAATATTATAACATGGACCTACGATTACCTGTAGCCCATGTGATAATATACGGATATTGCGATTCATGTAACAAACTAATAAATTGAATCTGGTCTTGTGATTATAAAACTTTTTTCATGCTCAGCTCAGTTCTTTGCTCAAACTTATAATTTCTAGAACGTGTATAAGTTTCATAAAATGGAACTACTGTTTGTTCCACTGTTGTCATTAAGATCTGTGGAAGATCAGTGGTCTAGGGGTAGAGCGTCCGACTCCAGATCCGGAGACTGCGGGTTCGAGTCCCACCAGGGATGAGGTTCGTCTGCAGTTTCCTCAATCCACACTCGGCGTGAGTACTGGTTGGAAACCCAGGAAGCAGTCATCGAGCGTGATTAATATAAGTTGGAATAACTTGTTTCACAATCGATGTAAAACAAAAAAGGTTAAACTAAGATCTGTGTCGTATTTTCAGTTCAAACTGTTTTATGTTTGATAATAAAAGGAAAGGAAGCCATCAAATTTTCATGCTCAAATTACGTTGAGCATGAAATGAGTTTAATTATCACGGGCCCAACAAAATCTTGTGATTTTGCTTTGATATATCTGTCAAACACGCCGATATTCCTTTGTTTTGGCTGCATTATTTATTTTTTGCCCTACGCAATTTGCGCATGCGCATAATTTTTACGGTGTCCGGGATAAATGCAGGGCAACGATAGCGTCCCGAAAAGATCTATTTGAAAAAAATGTCCAACTACATGTTCAGCTGCTTATTTCTTGTTATGCCTTTTGGATATTAATTACAATTGCCTTATCTTTCAGACTTTCAGACAAATTGAAGGAAAGACAAAAGACAAAAGAAGAAATAGAAACAGATATCAAGACAAAGCAGGAACGTTTAGAAAACCTTCAACCTAAACTGAACACTATCCTTCAGGTTAGTATTGTGTTCTTTGTATTTTCAGTCAATTAACTGGCCAGCGTTGTTTTTAGCTCACCTGAGCACAAAGTGCTCATGGCGAGCTTTTGTGATCGCCTGATGTCCGTCGTCCGTCCGTGCGTCGTCAACTTTTTCTTCAAACGACTTCTTCTCCTGAACTCCTGGGCCAATCTTGCTGAAACTTGGCAGGAATGTTACTTGCATGAAGCTTTACCAAAATTGTTCAAATGGTTCCAGTCCATTGCCTATCTAGGTCACAGAGGATAAAAATAGATTTTGAACATGAAATTTTTAAAAATCTTCTTCTCTGAAACCATAAGGCCTAGAACTTTGATATTTGGTGTGTAGCATCACCTAGTGGTCCTCTACCAGGATTGTTCAAATTATAGCCCTGGGGTCAAAATTGAACCCGCCCGGGTGGGGTCATGTGTTTTCCTTATAACAAAATATAGCAAAAACTTAAAAATCTTCTTCTCCAAAACTGCAATAGCTAGAAGTTAGATATTTGGCATGAAACATTGTCTAATGGACCTCTAACAAAGTTGTTCAAATTATGGCCCTGGGGTCAAAATTTGCCCCGCCCCAGAGGTCATGGGTTTTCCTTATATCAAAATATAGCAAAAACTTAAAAAATCTTCTTCTCTGAAACTGTAAGGCCTAGAACTTTGATATTTGGTGTTTAGCATCACCTAGTGGTCCTCTACTAAGATTGTTAAAATTATAGCCCTGGGTTCAAAATTTGCCCCGCCCCAGAAGTCATGGGTTTTCCTTATATCAATATATAGCAAAAACTTTAAAAATCTTCTTCTCCGAAACCGCAATGGCCAGAGGTTAGATATTTGGCATGAAACATTGTCTAATAGACCTCTAACAAAGTTGTTCAAATTATGGCCCTGGGGTCAAAATTTGCCCCACCCCAGAGGTCATGGGTTTTCCTTATATCAATATATTGCAAAAACTTAAAAAATCTTCTTCTCCGAAACCGCAATGGCCAGAGGTTAGATATTTGGCATGAAACATTGTCTAATTGACCTCTTAACAAAGTTGTTCAAATTATTGCCCTGGGGTCAAAATTTGCCCCGCCCCAGAAGTCATGGGTTTTCCTTATATCAATATATAGCAAAAACTTAAAAAATCTTCTTCTCCGAAACCGCAATGGCCAGAGGTTAGATATTTGGCATGAAACATTGTCTAATAGACCTCTAACAAAGTTGTTTAAATTATGGCCCTTGGTTCAAAATTTGCCCCGCCCCAGAGGTCATGGGTTTTCCTTATATCAATATATAGCAAAAACTTAAAAAATCTTCTTCTCCAAAACCGCAATGGCTAGAGGTTAGATATTTGGCATGAAACATTGTCTAATGGACCTCTAACAAAGTTGTTCAAATTATGGCCCTTGGGTCAAAATTGGCCCCGCCACAGGGGTCGCCCATTTTACATAGAATTATATAGGAAAAATCTTGTAAAAGTCTTCTTCTCCAGAACCATAACACATAGAGCTTAGAATTTTTACATGTAACATCACTTTGTGCACCTTTACCACGTTTATACATATCATGACCCCAGGCTCGAATTGGCCCCACCCAGGGGCTTATCAATTTTTACATAGAGCTAAAAAGTAAGAACTGAAGACATGTAGAATGTTTGCTAGTGTCAAACTACACCCCTTGTTCTCTGAAACTAATGCGACTAGACCTTAGATATTTCGTGTTGAGAATTGTAAAGAGACCCTTTACCAGCATTATTTAAATGTTGGCCCTGGGGTAAAGCTGAAAGTACTTTTGTACTCAGGTGAGCGATACAGGGCCATCATGGCCCTCTTGTTTATAGCAACACATTTATTGCATGTGCAAACAGTGTAGATCCAGATCAGTCGGCACATTCATGACATCTGACCATGATCTACAATGTTCACTTTTTGATTCATTAGGTTTTGTGTGACCAAAAAATGACCAATGTAGCTCCAGATTTGTTGGCATAGATCTGGAATAATATACTTTCTAGGATCTGTTATCGTATCATCGGAAATAACCTAATAAATATAAAAGTGAACAGGTTAAATGCTATTTAAAGGGCACTAAAGATGCATTTATGGTTTAGTGGGTCAACTGAGTATGTTAAATAATATTTGGTGAAATGGAATGCTTTTTATTGAATAATATAGTTTCTAGAATGAAAAATGGAGCATTGTCTTTAAATTATTAGTTTGGTACAAGTTCATTTTTAAGGCCTATTTTTGGATAAACATTGCTAGTCTTTGTCAATCGACAGCCTATTTAAAATTTATTCAATGATTTTAATAATAACAAAATTCAGATTTTCTTCTTAGCTTAGAGAGTATTTCTGTCATGTGATTTTCCACATTGCCAATGTGTTTTATTTTTGCATTCACGTTTTAAAATGCTTCTGCTTCATGTTAGTTTAACTGCCAGAATATTCAGTGAGTCTAAAAAAATGTGTTATTGTCTAAAGGTTATTGTGTGTTTCAGTCAACAAAGCCTGTTCAGGAGTATCTGGAAATGCCATTTGATGCCATCCGAGAGGAACATATGACAGCCCAGTACTTACCCCACCCACTGTTTATCCTGTATTTACAGAGTGATGCATACAGTCGAGCATGTGGTAAGTTCTACCAAGTTTAACCTGGTTATCTTTTAGTTAGAGTACAGTGCCCAAGGTTATAAAACTGAGCATGGAAACCAGTCTCAAATCTCAAGCATCTGATTGGCTGAAATGGCAACCAGTCGCCATTTCAGCCAATCAGATGCTTGAGATTTGAGACTGGTTTCCAAACTCAGTTTTATAACCTTCAGCCCAGTTGTTAAGCGTTTCTGTCTGGGCCATAGCTATGATATGAATGATCTTTGCAGCATAAGGATGTGATGGGCAGAGTAGTACTGAGAGCATAACAGTAATTGAGTCAAGAACACCAAATTACCAGAAAGCATGATAGGCCAAACTTTACAGAGCATAATGACATGCTTGATGGGAGAAAGGTGCTCCCCAGTCCATTTCAACATAGCGGGAGTGCTACACTTTGATCTGAGATCTTTGCTTCCATTACACCTTTACTGTACCAATATCCTTTCCGCGCCCGACCCTGTTTTCCGGACGGACGTCCGTAACGTATTTAAACGTGACAAAATTTTGACTTCCCAAAACCCGACCCTATTTTACTGGAGGTCGCCCGAAACGTATTTAAACATGTGCTTTTTTCACAATTTTAAATACCATAACGTAAATCTGCGTAAATTTTATTTTAATGCCCGTTGAAAAGTGTATGTTTGAATAAAGCATATACGCTTTTGTCCGTTACCGGTATTCTACCTTTTAAAGAAATTCGGAATTTTCAACATAGTAAGAAACCCGTGTAAAACACGTTATCTAAGGTTACGGTCTTTCTTCTGTAAAAAAGATGGAAAAATGCATATCAAGAATAGTGCGTTAAAATCCCGAATTTCAACGCTCTTTTACGTAATTGGTGAAAAATTTGGTTTATCGCATGAAGACTGTAACGTAAAATTCCGTAAATTAATTAATCTAATTAACAGTAATTAATTTTTATGCCATTGCAAAAAATGTCAATTTTAAGTAATTACTAGGTAGATATAGGATTTTTTTAAAATAATGAATAACTGTTATGGAGCCACTTTTTTATTTGACAATGAAAGATGAAGAAACAGCAACACATCTAATTAGATTTTTTTTCTTAAAATTGAACTTTTTAAAAATTACTAATTTTCTTATCAGATTATCTAGGTCAAATGTATTCAATTTCTTACTAAATTATGTTTGAGAGAAAATATGTGATGCATTCAAAGGACTAATAGTTTTAAAATACTGATCGATGATTCTGCGTTCTTTTAAATAGCCACCAAAGTAAGGATTTTTTTAAAAATGAAAAATAAATCGACGGGTTTCCGACGAAAAAACAGGGTAGGGTTTTGAAAAGCGATTTTTTTGATACGTTTAAATACGTTTTGGGCGTCTTCCCGTAAAACAGGGTCGGGTTTTGGGAAGTCAAAATTTTGTCACGTTTAAATAGGTTATGGTCGTGGAAAGGATATGCCTTTAACAGTTAATGCTGCCTTAACCAGTTATAGTTTTCCCTCCTGTTTATTGTAAAATCAAGTATATATTTATCAGTATGTTTTGCTTCTCAAAATTAGCCTTGAGCTACTCCTGTTAACAAAACTTTGTAACTAAAGATGGACATGAACTGTAATCATTGTCCAGTTGACAAATGAAGAGTTTGGTTGGCTGGGTCTTAGTTCAATGTTTTGACAGCTGCAAAATGTAGTTTAATTTTCTGTATTGCTGTATTTTTGGCAAGCATCTAGAGGATCATGATTTATTTTAGACAGTAACTGTTATGACTTTTAGAGATGGTGTCAAGTGAACAGATAGTAAAAGGCAGTAAGATACGTTAAGATTTGTTAATTTATAAGTTTAGATTTGTTGATTTGATTTGTTGTTGTTCATGAGAATTTTTTTGGTATGAAACACTAGGTTAAAGAAAAATCCAAGTGTCATCAGTTTTTGAAACATTTTGTACAATTAATACATGAATTCATGAGTTTGTTTATAATTTTTATTTATCCAGACGTTAATTTGTTTTGAAACTTAATTCTTTTGGCAAAAATTACCACTCATTTTGTGGAATTGAGTTTACTTCACTAAACTTTCATCTGCAAACTGATTAAACTACAGAAGCATTATTTTCAGGTCACTAGACCCAGGCTTTATAAACAACCTTTTTACTTATACATCAAAAACACTGGTTGCACAAACGTTAAAGGCTAATACCTGGAATAAAAGGGATAATTATACAAATTCTTCAGTGTTATATATTGATTGTATTTGCTATGTATTTCAGATGGGAAGTTGAAAGTATCACTGGAGGGCGACCTGAATGCTGCCAAATCCATGGACCTGTCTGGTGCTTCTCTGCTTCTAGGTATATCTTCTTTACTACATTGGCCAAAGATCATAAAACTAAATCAGGAGACCAGTCTCAAATCTCAAGCATCTGATTGGCTAAAATTGCGACTGGTCTACAACCTCAGTTTTTGTGTCGCCCTTTGAAGAAACCGCGATACATAGGGATCACTTTGTCCGTCCGTCAGTCCGTCCGTCCGTCACCAAAACTTAACGTTGGCTATAACTTTGCCATTTCTTAATATTTCTTTATGAAACTTTCAAATTATATTGCTTATGACAACACGCTCATGATGATGTCAAATTCCTTAGGTCAAGGTCACATTTAATGGAGTTATGCCCCTTTTTTGACATGAAAACTTAACATTGACTATAATTTTGCCATTTCTCAATATTTCTTCATGAAACTTTCAAATTATATTGCTTATGACAACATGCTGTAGATGATGTCGATTTCTTTACGTCAGGATCACATTTGATGGAGTTATGCCCCTTTTTGTTCTTGGATTTTTACATGGAAACTTAACATTGGCAATAACTTTGCCATTTCTTATTGTTTCTTCATGACACTTTCAATGTATATTTCTTATCACAACATGCTCATGATAATGCCAAATTCTTTAGGTCAAGGACACATTTGATGGAGTTATGCCCTTTTTGTACTTGGAATTTTAAATGAAAATTTATTGTTGGCTATAACTCTGCCATTTCTCAATACTTCTTCATGAAACTTTCAAATTATATTGCTTATGACAACATGCTCATGATGATGCCAAATTCTTGAGGTCAAGGTCACATTTGTTGGAGTTATGACCCTTTTAGCTCACCAGAGCCAAAGGCTCTGAGTGAGCTATTGTGATCAGAGAGGGACCAGATGTCCGGCGTCCGGCGTCCAGCAACATTTTGTTTGTTAACGCGATAGAGGCCACAATTTTTAACCGATTGTCATCAAACTTGGTCAGAATGTTTCTCTTGATGGTGTGGCGATCCCTTTCAAAACTGGGTCACATTTTTATCCCATTTTCATCAAATTTGGTATAAATATTGATATTGTTGATCAACATTTTGTTTATTAATGCGATAGAGGCCACAATTTTTAACCGATTGTCATCAAACTTGGTCAGAATGTTTCTCTTGATGGTGTGGAAATCCCTTTCAAAACTGGATCATCTTGGGTCAAAAACTAGGTCACTAGGTCAGATTTAAGCAAAAATGTTGTTAAAGCAATAGAGGTCACATTTTTTATCTCATTGTCATCAAATTTGGTATGAATATTGATATTGATGATCTCTACTCAAATTATTAAAATCATGTTCTTGAATTGCCCAGGGGCCCCGCCCTGGGGTTTTAAAATTTTTTTTCTTTTAAAATCTGTTTTTAACCTTTGATTTTCTGCAGTTATCAACCAGATTTTGGCACAAATTTTATACCATTAAAATTCAATCTTTCCTGAACATATCTATCATTCACTGGTTGTTCAGTGATAAAATTTGAAACAAAAATTTTAGTAGCAGTGTGAAAATTTCAAGTGTCAAAATTCCCATAGTTTTACCTGTCTTCAGCTATATTTAGATTCAATCTTAATATGTTAAGATGTATTAGTTCATTCCTCCTGTTGCTGGTCAATGACCTACTGAACTTTCCTGCTTAGATCTGTGTTATGCAATATTAAGAACTTTGCTCTGGAAGTTTTTATAAGGTAAATTTTGTCATTTTCTATGGATACTGACCAGATTAACATTCTTACTTTACAGCACTTTGAATATCAGGCTTTTCTTAATATTTTATTTGCTGTTTGTAATTAAAACAACCACTACAACAAATTTGAAGCACATTCTAAAAATGTTCAGGCTATATTAACCCTATTCTTCATAAACACAACTTTATTATGTGGACGAACAGTGTAGATCCAGATCAGCCGGCACATCTGTGCCATCTTATCAGGATCTACACTGTTCGCTTTTTGATTCATTAGGTTATTTCTGACCAAAATGGGACCAGTGCAGATCCTGATCAGACGGCACGAATGTGCCGGCTGATCTGGATCTACACTTGTTGCAGATGTGTAAAAATGGGTATATATGGAGGAAAGGGTTAAAGAGAGGTCTGTATACAGTGTATGTACACAAACTGGCAAATTAATAGGAGGTCTCAGAACTCATGCATTTGATTTTTTTCTTAGACTAGTATGAGTTTTCGGCAGTCAGATGCTTGAGAATTGAGTATGGTCTCTAGTCTCAGTTTTATTGTCTTTGGCCCTGATCTTGACCAAACCAGTCTTTAACCCTTACCTCCATATATACACATTTTTATGCAATGCCAACAGTGTAGATCCAGATCAGCTGGCTCATTTGTTAAGTCTGTTCAGGATCTGCACTGGTTGCATTTTAGTCAGAAGTAACTGAACAAATAAAAAAGTTAACAGTGTAGATTTTGTTCAGATGTATGGAGGAAAGGGTTAAGCATTTTTGTAGGAAAAGGTATATTCTATTAATTTCAATCAGACTACTGCCTCAAAAGAAAACAGATTATTTGCATTTATGTAATGGATTGAAGACTAGAGGCTTCTTGGAATTAAACACAAGTGTGACAGTATGAAATGCTATAATACCAGCAAATGAAGTAGAATCGTCATCTCATGAAATGTGAAAACACATCTTTGTGTGATGCTATAAGGCCCGTTATTTAAATTGTTGCAAAGTCAGCTGTGTATTTGTTATTTTCTTGAATATTTTTCTACCTTTCATTTCATGAATACAAGAATCTGGTGAGCGATAGGGCTATTGGCCCTCTTGTTGTACTTGGAGTTTTTAATGAAAACTTAATGTTTAAGCTATAACTTGGCCATTTCTCAATATTTCTTCATGAAACTTTCAAATTATATTGCTGAAGACAACACACTTAAGTTGATGACAACTTATTGTGTCAAGATGGACTTTTGCCCCTTTTTGAAATTGCATTTTTTTCCGACATTCTACCAGAGGGCGACACAAGTGTCCAACTGAACACCCATCTAGTACGATCTTAGGCCATTATCTATTGACCTTTGCTTGTAAGTATAATATACTACATTGTCAGTGTACCTTTATTTCCAGGCATATCAAATTTAATACATTATCAATAGACCTTTACTTCTAGGTTTATTTTCTGTTGTCTATGGACTATTCATGTGCTCCCATAATTCTTGATAAACCTCTTTACAACATCAGATGAAACAATGTGAAAGATAAAATATATTAAAAGTTTTTGAACAACCTGAAATGTTTCCAGAAAAAAAAATGAACTGAGAATGACTTTGTATGAAATTATATATTTCATTGATTTACGTTTTCAATTTTAAATGTATGGTGTTACAGATGAGGAGAGTGACAGTGATCAGGAGGAACAAGAGGAACAAGACAAGAAGAACAGTGTAAGTACTGTACAGGTCCCCACCTAACCAATCCAACGATCCAACACCAACCTTCCCTCCAGCTCTATGCCATTTATACACCACAAACCTAATTGTCAGCATGTCAACACTCTGCCAAAGCCCCATCCTGATATCTCAGCACCTACCCACTCTGCAGCAAAGACAAATTCCCTAATATGTTAAGCATCAACCCACTCTCAAGCCTCTTCTTGATCCTCCAGTCCCCAAATTGATTCATTACAATCAGTCCCTCTAGCCTACGCTTTCCCAGAAACCCTCCCTCCTGCCTTATCCCAAACTTCAAGACATAACCTGCTCTGTTAAGTGCCAACCCAGCTCTCCAGGTACAACACCAACCTCATCAAGCCCATCCAGATTATCCTGCCCAAGCACACTTATTCAGACAAACCCAATCCCTTTAGATCTATCTGTCCCAAAATCCTCTTAAAAATACCTATTTCACACAAATAAAACTCTCAGATTTCATAAATATATATTTTTTTGCAAAATGAACACAGCCTTAGATAGAAAACAAGATTCCTCGCTGATTTTCTGTCATATTGTCCACAAAAATCTAAACTCAGATATGCAGTCACTTTGACAGTTGTAGACTAATGTAGGCAACATAGTTGTGGAGTAATCTGAAATGCTTCTCTAGGGGAGGGGTGGGGGTGGAAGAGAGGTTTGTATTTGTTTATGTGAACTTTATGTATGAATGCATTTGGATATGTTAGTCTGGTATTAGTTTTAAAGTGACTTTAGTTCAGATGAAAAAAAAAAAATTGACAGCCAATGAATACATATAATCTTGAAAAATGACTTTTTTGAATTATCCCCCAGCCTATTTTTCACAGCACCCTGCCCTTTTTAGCTCACCTGAGCTGGCTCAGGGTGAGCTGTTAGGATCGATGAATGTCCGTCGTCTGTCGTCCGTCCACACTAAGTTCGTTAACACTCTAGCTGTCACATTTTTTCTCCGATTGTCATGAAACTTGGTCAGGATATTTGTCCCAATGATTTCTCGGACGAGTTCGAATATGGGTCATCTGGATCCAAAAACTAGGTCACTGTTACTAAAAATAGAATTTTCTTGTTAACACTCTAGTGGTCACATTTTTTCTCCGATTGTCATGAAACTTGGTCAGGATGTTTGTCCCAATGATTTCTCGGACGAGTTTGAATATGGGTCATCTGGGTCAAAAAACTAGGTCACTGTTACTAAAAATAGAATTTTCTTGTTAACACTCTAGCGGTCACTTTTTTGCTCCGATTGTCATGAAACTTGGTCAGGATATTTGTCCCAATGATTTCTCGGACAAGTTCGAATATGGGTCATCTGGGTCCAAAAACTAGGTCACTGTTACTAAAAATAGAATTTTCTTGTTAACACTCTAGCGGTCACATTTTTGCTCCGATTGTCATGAAACTTGGTCAGGATGTTTGTCCCAATGATTTCTCGGACAAGTTCGAATATGGGTCTCCTGGGTCCAAAAACTAGGTCACTGTTGCTAAAAATAGAATTTTCTTGTAAACACTCTAGCGGTCACAATTTTGCTCTGATTGTCATGAAACTTGGTTAGGATGTTTGTCCCATTGCTTTCTCAGACGAGTTTGAAAATGGGTAATTTGGGTCCAAAAACTAGGTCACTGTTACTAAAAATAGAATTTTCTTGTTAACACTCTAGCAGTCACATTTTTGCTCCGATTGTCATGAAACTTAGTCAGGATGTTTGTCCCAATGATTTCTCGGACGAGTTCGAATATGGGTCAGCTGGGTCCAAAAACTAGGTCACTGTTACTAAAAATAGAATTTTCTTGTTAACACTCTAGCGGTCACATTTTTTCTCCGATTGTCATGAAACTTGGTCAGGATGTTTGTCCCAATGATTTCTCGGACAAGTTTGAATATGGGTCATCTGGGTCTAAAAAACTAGGTCACTGTTACTAAAAATAGAATTTTCCTGTTAACACTCTAGCGGTCACATTTTTGCTCCGATTGTCATGAAACTTGGTCAGGATGTTTGTCCCAATGATTTCTCGGACAAGTTCGAATATGGGTCATCTGGGTCCAAAAACTAGGTCACTGTTGCTAAAAATAGAATTTTCTTGTTAACACTCAAGCGGTCACAATTTTGCTCTGATTGTCATGAAACTTGGTCAGGATGTTTGTCCTAATGATTTCTCAGACGAGTTCGAATATGGGTCATCTGGGTCTTGGTCACTGTTACTAAAAATAACTTTGTTGTACTCAGGTGAGCGATAAAGGGCCATCATGGCCCTCTTGTTAAGAATTCTTGATACAACACCAGTCCATATTGCAGTATGCTTGCAATTTTAGCAAGTGTAGATCCATATCAGTGTTGTTCTATCACAATGCAGTCTGATCAGGGTCCTCACTGGTATTTTTTTAGCTTACCTGTCACATAGTGACGAAGTCAGCTTTTGTGATCGCAATTTGTCCGACGTCCGTCCGTCTGTCCGTCCGTAACTTTTAATTTAAACGACATCTTCTCATATACTGCTAAGCCAATTTCATCCAAACTTCCCAGGAATGTTTCTTGGGTGGTCCCCTTTGAAAATTGTTCAAAGAATTGTATTCCATGCAGAACTCTGGTTGCCATGGCAACGGAAAGGAAAAACTTTTAAAATCTTCTTCTTTAAAACAACAAAACCTAGAGCCTTAATATTTGATATACAGCATCATCCTTAACCAAAATTGTTCAACCTATCCCCCTGGGGTCGCAAATGCCCCCGCCCCGCCCCAGGGGTCACTTGTTTTACATAGACTTATATAGGGAAAACTTTAAAAAATCTTCTTCTCTAAAACCACAAGGCCTAGAACCTTGGTAGTGGTATGTGTCATCATGTAGTGGTCCTCTACAAAACTTGTTTTCAAATTATTCTCCTGGGGTCAAAAATGGCCCTGCCCTTGGGTCACTAGTTTTATTACATAGTGTTATATAGTAAATCTTTAAAACTCTTCTTCTCTGAAACCGTAAGGCCTAGAGCTTAGATATTTGGTATAGAGCATCATCTAGTGGTCCTCTACTAAAATTATTCAAAGTATCCCCCTGGGTTCAAAATTGGACCCGCCCCAGGGGTCACTTGTTTTACATAGACTTATATAGGGAAAACTTAAAAAATTTTGTTCTCTAAAACCACAAGACCTAGAACCTTGGTATTGGTATGTGTCATCATGTAGTGGTCCTCTACAAAACTTGTTTTCAAATTATTCTCCTGAGGTCAAAAATGGCCCTGCCCAGGGGTCACTAATTTTATTACATATTGTTATATAGTAATTTTAGCAGCATTATTTTTTATTTGATTTTACCAAACTTGCACACAACTCTTGCAACCATTGAGCAGTTGTTGACAGGTGAGCAACCCAGGGTCCTATGGACCCTCTTGTTTATTGATTATTTCCTGAACAACACAATTCTGTGAAATATAAATGGATGTAGCAACAAAATTCAAACTTTCAAAGACAGAAAAATCATTAGCAATAATTCAGGGTGAGTGGTTAATGTTTATGCTATAATGATTTGACACAGAGCATGGAAATCAAGTGAGAACAATAAATGATGCTCTTGTTACTGGCCCTTGAATGGTAAATTTCAGTAGTTCTACCCTTGTCAAATAATCAATGTTAAAATGAAATTTTCAGAAACGTCGCAGAAAAACAGGTGAAGTTCAGAAGACAGAAAAGAAAACCAAAGTGTTGACAAAACATCCATTGTCTGTAGCCTTGCAGATTAATTGTAAAGGTAAATGCATCATTTTATGAACAGTAATTGTTTACGTGTTTTAAACTTTTAGACATCAGAAATGTTACAACTTAATGAGTCACTTTCTTTGACAAAATTATGGGATAGAGATCACTTTGTCCTTCTGCTAATTTTTCTGTGCACAAAAACTTATATATGTTGACCATAAATTTCATCTTTTCATTTGACAGAATTATCCACATTTTGTGTGTCACTGCACTGAATTATAAGCTACATTTAAACTGCATCCGAGTTTAACAGGCTACTTCTTGTTTTATAAAAGATAACTTTTGCCACTGATAACCTCAGAAAAAACAGTTCATTTAATAAATTTGCCATTCTTGGATGATTCATTCCTTAAAAATGGCATCAGTCTAACATTTTTATGTCACCCTTTTGAAGAAATAGAGATAAATATGAACCTCTTAATCCATCTACCTGTCATGAAAACTTAATGTTTGCTATACATTTGCCATTTCCTGTGCTGAAATTTTTTTCTCACTGTAGCTAGCAGTATGTTATTTATATCTATTTTCTTGCTGTTGCTAGCAGTATGTATCAGAGATCTATTTTTTCACTGTAGATGGCAGTATGTTGAACCTGACGTTCTGTTACCTGATATATTTGAAGATTATCACAGTAGATGTTAAAGTAAACCCAAGTTCTAACATACCAACAACATTGCTATCTGGCAGGTAAGTTACTAATTGCGAATTCCCACAAGTACTGCATTGATTATGAAGTGTAAAGCAGGGCAAAAACTGAGGCTGGCAACTCAAGCTTGTGATTGGTCAGTTGGCATACTGTGCTCAAATTCAACCAATCATCTGATCAGTACTAGTGCTATGTAGACATTTGTGATTGTTTTAAAGAAGTTGTGGTAACATCTTGTGATTAGAGAGCGGATCATTAGCTCAGTGTTTAGCATGTCTGCCTCTCAAAAGTAAATCATGTGTTTAAGTAAAAATGTAACTTGTAATTGCATGTGGAAAAAACATGCTTGTTTAATTTTGTGGTTATTAAATGGCCAGCATACGTACATGTACTGCTTTTACTGAAAACTGGTCTCCAGCCTCTGTTTTATGATCTTGGTCTCGAATATGATTCTTCTAGTTTGATGGGCAGGCGAATATTGAACTTGTACTTCATGAAATATGGAACTGTATAATATAAAAATAAAACTCTTTTATTAGCTTTATCTTAATACAGTAGTTAAGACTTTTCATAAGCATCTGCATTGACCTTAAATTTTGAAAGTTATGATGTAGCGAATAAAATTCTCAAAACATGAACTTGCGAACAGTTTAACACTTCTTCTGTTAATTCTAACCATTGAATATCTGTTTTTCAGTGACATACTATCGCCTGATTTGATTTTGGATGACCTTTTCCCTGGTGACCATGGGAACACATCTCCTAATCATAGCAACCAGTATGAACTTGGTAGATTTGGGTAAGTTTTCCACTTAATGAATCTTGTCCGCAGTGACACCTTTATATGTGTTATAAACATGTTGCCATCGTTAAAATAAACTGCATACAATTTATCCTGATGTAGTGGTAAACTTTTTATGATTATCTCAGTCAGTCATGCACTCATTTTCAAACAACTCCTATAAAATGTTAACAGTTGAGAAATATTTTTGGGGTGGGGTCACTACAGATTCTACTTATAAAAAGAGAATTCAGCTCTTCAGAACTGACGGCCATATACATTTATTGAAATTTGATTAAGATTTTCATTTCATAACTCACCAAGATTAGTAATTTTCTTAACACAGGCTTTAAGACATATGTTTTGAAAGTTGTTTTGATATTAATATGTTTTAAAGACAATCAAGAACTATTGTCGACAGAGAACCAGCATAAAAAGTTGAGAACCATTGTAAACAGAGAACTAGTGCAAATTAAGAACAAGTGTAAATTAAGAGCCAGTTAAAACAGAGACCCAGTGTATAATGAGAATTATTGTAAACAGAGAATTTTAGATTTTCTTTGAAATAACTAGACCACTTGTTTGTTTGAAAACACCTTACCTTGAATGATCAGATAATTATATAAAGTTTATTTATATGTTATTTAAGTCTCCAGGATCTGAGCACATACCTGTCACAGGTTGGTAGACCGTATTTGTGGGCTCAGAGAATGGGTGGTCTTCAGTTCCTGAATGGTGAGCCACCAAGCGCTCCACAGAACTCTGTCAGCGTACAGAACATGCAAGGAACGGTACGTAAACTCAGGAAGCGACTGCAGGCAAGAATGTCTCTTCTTCAACAACTCAACTCTCTAGGTAAGTTGCTTCTTTTAATCATTGTTTTTCTTCTTGTATATTTTTTATTATTGTCAGATTTTCCAACGGTAATTCCGTAATATTTGAAGCCATTAAACATACAGAGTCTGGGGTTAAAGTTAAACAAAAAAGGAGAATACACCTAAACCCCTAATTTTTATGTTACCCATTAAAGAAAAAAGAAGATACAGACAAATCACATGGTCAGTATATATATGTCTCTATGTTAGTATATATGTCATGAAAACTTTGAATTTAATTTTGTCGTTTCTGATCATTTCTTCATCGGATGTTCAATATACACCTCTTGTGGCAGAATTGTAATGAAGTCAAAATCTTTAGGTGAAGGTCACATAGGGGAAGCTGTGCAAGTTTTCTATATAAATGGTGTGTGTGTGTGTGTGTGTGTGTGTGTGCGTGCGTGCGTGCGTGCGTGCGTGAGTGTGTGTGATAAAAATGATTTCAAGGCATTATTACACATTTTAGCTTGGATGTGGTTTAGATAAAACCATAATTTTGAGATACTGATGTTTCTATATGCCTCAAAATCAATTTTAACAATTCTGTTGGCATTTGTGGCTATACGTATGCCTAGAACTCGTGCACACTAATTTCTTCTAGAACACACAATATTTGGCTATTATAATTTCATAGCTTTCTCTTTATGATTTGAACAAATCACTTTAAATGAGATTTTCAGTACCCCGTTCATCTAAGCCATATGTTATTCCCGTGCCAGGTTGTGTCAAGTAACCAATATTTTGGCATGTTTTTAATTACTAGTAATTAAGTTGAGAAACTTTGCACAGTTTAGATCCTGATCAGATTGCATAGATATGCTGGATGATCTGGATCTACACTGTTTGCACATATGATAAAACCAGTTTATATGGAGTCAGGAGTTATATTGATGAGCAATAATATATGTCTATACTAATATTATAATTTTAATGAATCCACCATTGTAGTTGGTCCTTAAACATAATATGTATATTTTTTTCAGAGCGCTGTAGTATTCCAGTGAGCAGCGAGTACCAGGGTATGTTCCCAGTCAAGTTATCTAGCCAGCTCACCTCCTGGCAGAGATCAACCTATGAAGACTTTATCGAGACACCACATACACAGAATGTTGTTCACCAGGGTTTAGCTAATGAAAATGATCTCTACTTTGTTGCTGTTGTGGAGAGGGGCTCAGGTTGGTATTCTGTGATGTTAAAGGATTTTTATCGGGTTTGTGCATTCTTTGCCGAAAATGCATAATTTGAAATTAAAGTGAAAACTGCTTGATTAAATCTGTATGTTTCAGGCAATGTTTACACCTCCCTAAATGACATGTTTAGGCTTTGTTTACACCTGCTTAATCCTTCCCTCCATATATACACCTTTATTGCATGAGCAAACAGTTTTGAATCAGAATAGCTGGCATATCCGTGCTGTCTGATCAGGATCTGCACTCAGTTTTGCTTTTTGGTCGAAAATAACCTAATAAATCAAAAAGCGAACAGTGTAGATCCTGTTCAGACAGCACAGATGATCTGGATCTACACTGTTGGTCCATGCCACATTGACATGTATATGGAGAAAGAGTTATATTTCAGCACAGCATGAATCTAATCCTGAATTTTCAAAAACTGTCATATGATGATATATTAAATTGTTTGAACATTAAAACTGTGGCCTATATGCAGTTACCAGTAGAGTTATTTGTTAAAATTCTGTTAGATAGTGCAGTTAGTATAAAATAATGACACTGTTAAACCAGGACAGACTTGAAATGAATATATAACAATTTCCAGCAAAGCTGACTGCTCATGTGGTGGTGAACCCTGATTATCCAAGTGTAGCCCCCTTGTTCTGCACCAGTGTCACATGGGGGACAAACAGGAACTCCAGAAACGACAATCATGTACAGGTAAATGTTCACAGCACAGGTAGTCATTGTTTGTTAAAGGAATAAGCATTGGTATGTTATGTAAATAGCTTTGAAATCTGAAATCATTTGAAAATCTGATAAGAATAAATTCAGAATTCGGTCACTTTTTAAACTTACTTGACCCTTTATGCCATGGTATATGGCTGTTATTAAATGGGTGAACAGTGTAGATCCAGATTATTGGGCACATCTGTGCCATCTGCTTAGGATTTACATTGCTTTTAGATTCATTAGGTTATTTCTGACCAAACAGCAAACAGTGTAGATACTGATCAGACAGCACAGATGTGTAGAAGTTGTTAGCTTGTGCATATTATTTATAGAATTCATAAACGTGAAAACTATTTGGTAAACAATCTGGTATTACATTATTGAATTAGACTGAAAAAAGAGTTTATATATAATTTTAACATCGTAAGAAATTTTGCAGGAATTAGAAGAGGAAGTAAACATACACTACAACGAGTTGACTCGTGGTAAATCAGGTGACCTGCTGCTGACCAATCAGCTTCAGAGGCTGGTCATGTGTTTTGATGTCTACCTGGAAACAGAAGTGCAGAACACAATTCGAGAGGGCCCAGCAGAAATAGCTAAGGAAAAAGTGTTCACCAGAGTTGCAAGGTAAGGAAAATAGCTGACTTACTGTTGCTCCAGTGGAATATTGGCGGATATAGCTGTTATAATCATTTATCTGCACTCCATGAATATGGCTTATATCCCATGTCGACAAGTGTAGATTCAGATCTGTTTAGTCTGACCAGGATCAAAAGTGTTAGCCTTTAATATTCATTATTTCTGACCAGAGTGCAAGTAGTGAAGATCCTGATCAGACAGCAGGGATGTACTGGTTGTTCTGTATCTAACTTTAGCATGTATAAAAATATAGTTGCCAGTGGATTGGATTTTTTCACCTGAAAGTGGCTACCAGCTGACAGATTGATAATGAATTCATGTTATCTCAGCAATCATGTCGATATTCAAGACTGCCTCTTTAATGATTTGTTATTCTTGTTACAGAGGAAGACAAAGGTCAAAGCCGTACAAGTACAATCCTGATACTGGTATCTTCTCCCACAGATGAACTTTACACATCGTCACAGTTCATACATGTCTGATACTTGGTTTGTAACAGTCAAAGAAGACCAAGCTCGTGGAGGACACTTTCTGTGTCTTCATCAGTTTTAACAAAATTACTCTACATAAAAAGATCATTGGGGTAGTTTCCGATTTCACAGTGTTATGAATTTTACATGTGCACCGTTTGCCAAGTTTATTTTCCTCATAAAGTTGTTTTGTCTCAAAGCAGACAATTGACAGGGGAGATCTTTCCTTGGTTAAATAATAATTGTGAATTATTGACTTAATAACCGAGTTTGCCAAATGTGACCCTGTTATATGCAGACGGTGTGCATGTTAAATTCATAACATTGTGAAATTGGAAACTAATGCAGTTGTCTTTAAAATGCTTACTTAGTTTAACTGCAACATAATCTTTATTTAAAGTTCTTTTCTTTATGACAATCAACTTGCAAAGCCACAATCTAAAAGGTTTAAAGCCTATCAAGTTGACACTACTTTGGACTAATCTTGAAAGTTTGTCAGATGCACAATTTGTAGATTGTATTTAGCATACATTTTTATGCTGAAATGTTAAAATTAAAGATTTAGGAATGCCATGTCTGAATTTCTGGATTTTCAATATTCATTCACAGATACGATGTTTAAATGTAATGATAAAAAATCTTTAATAAAAATGATGTTTGTGGACTTGACTTCTATGTATCAATTTGTGTATTAATAAGCAGAAACAACAGGCTGTTATTTTTCACAGAAGCTCTCTGGACTTGCAGTGAGCCCCATAACAGGTTCAGGTATGATCTTGGATCTATCTACATGCCTACACTGGATTTGTTACTTTATTTGCCACCAGGCAATGTGGTTTCACATGTGTGTTCTCACATAGCTAGACAATTGGACATGAAAATAGGTGGTGGAGCTGAGTTTGTGAGAGGGATTCCATCTTGTTCCTTCCCCAGGAAAATGGAAGGGGCCAAACCTTGTTTTTATTTGTCTCGGTTATACCGTTCATACATTTGAGGTTTTCTCAGTAGTTTTGTTGCCATGAAACTGTAAAGCTTCAGCACACACCAATACAAAGTGTCCACCTATGAGTTTATTGTTAACTCGTACTCTCTATCCTGCCAACCCCTATGGCGAGTGTCATAGGCAGCAGAACTGTGCAAATCGGAAATGTTGATAGTTGCAATGAGAACACACAAATAGTCCGGTACGGAGAATGACAGTTAAACTAACAAAGTAGATGTTCCACTGGAGAGAGACCAGGGCCCAAGATCATAAAACTGAGATTGGAGACCAGGCTCAAATCTCAGATGCTTGAGATTTGAGACTATTCTCCAGGTTTTGTTTTAGCAAAAGGAGAACGTGATACCATTATCGACGATCTTAAACAACTGTCGTTGAAACGTTAAATGATCTGTATTAATTCAATACAGCAAAATACGAGGTCATCAAAGCTGATCTTATAAAGTTAAAGTCAGGTTAGAGAATAAGAAGGAACCCTATAATAATATTGACAGCCAAAAACTTTGCACTAATTAAAGCATAGAAATGAAATTTTAGTAAGTTACTGAAGGCCTTAAGTGCCGTGATGCGGCTGTAAAGTTTCCCCGTATTTCTCTTTAGTGTATGATAGCTCTTCAGCCTATCAACACCCGATGTTGATTACACGGAGAAGACTCTGAACTTTGACCTTAAGAAAGCAAGTGGATGATCTGGGTCTAAACAGACTTCAGGTTATCGGCAAACCAACGCCAAAATCTCCAAGTCAGTAATATACTGATTCTCGTAGACACATTGGAGTAACTTTAGCTCAGATGGGAAGTGGAACACCGACATCAGTATTCAGCATCTAAAGTTTTGGGATCAATTATAGCTCTTAAAGAAAATCACTACACCAAATATATGTTTCTTATATGTGACCTTTTCTTAAATATGCGTCTTCTGTGTGGAATGACTGCACGGGTTTTGAAAGACAAGCTCTCAAACAGCTACAATATGAAGCAGCTCGCGTTGTAACAAGACTCGCCTGGTCTGCCTAAATCTGTCGACTACTTAAAGAAATCAGTTGGATTTCCCGAGCTGATCGAAAGAAAATACAGAAATTAGTCCCTAAATATAAATACAAAAACGGTTACTTACTTCACTATCAATAAAAAAAATTTAGTACGTTGATTTATCTTTTTTCTATAATTAAATTTATTAAGGTTATGCCCTAATGTTGTCAGAACGTGTAGTCTGATCTTTTTCCCACAACTTCTATAAACTGAATTATGTGATAAATGTACTTATTTTAATTGAAATACAATAAGTTTAAACTTAACTACCTATCAAACAGTTTCACAACTTTGTAGACGATTCGACGCCTACCAATCTAACAAATAACTATGATTTTTCTTTACTAGCTAGGCGTGCCCAACTTTTTGTTTCAAACCTATATATACTATCGGCGACAATATCCGCTAGACCCTGACACTAAGGATTCTCCATCACTTTATATGTATATTTTATACAGATAAAAAGAAAAATGTAAGCAGCAATAGTTCCAATATTCTTCATCTAATGCATTATATGCAGTCGTCTTTTGAAGCATTTTGATAAATACCAAATATTTAGTTCATTCAATCACGGTTTTCTTTCGGCTATTCGTTGGAAACTCAACTCTTCGTCACAATGCATGCCCTGCTTTCTACATTCGACAAGAAACAGCAAGTTGAAGTAGCCAAGTTGAAGTAGCCATATAAGACTTTCCTAAAGAATCTGATACTGTCCCCTATGATCTACTTTTATTGAAAATGTCAAATTATGGTGTAAATGGATCACTGCTACGATGGCTGTATTCATTCCTGATGCACCGATTTGTGAACGTTGGGCACGGTAGATTGCAAACATTTTAGAAGTGTCCACGTAGAATCTGGAGTCCCCAAGGGAGCAGTGCTGAGCCAACTATGAACTAAGCAAAACCATATTGAAACATCCGTAGACTCAAATCCGTATCTTTATATCTTGGAGTAATTATATCACAAGATCTCACATGACCCAACCACAGCAAACAACTGCAAATGAGTTAGCTCAACACTTGGGTTCAGAAACAAGAAGTTTGAAACGATCTCCATTCGTAAAACCTCATATATCGCTCTACATAGATACGAGTTTGAATATGCGTCTATTATTTGGAATCCTTACCTAAACAATGATAAAAAGTAATATATGCATATCATGAATCGCCACACTCACAAAACACAGCCTCTCCATGCAGCGAAAAAGAAGAGAGGAAGAGAGAGAGAGCATGTTTGTTATAAGTAGGCCCTATGTCAATTCAAATAGGACGCCACAATTTTTAAACAACTAACGAAAAAGAGAACCTTTGTGGATACCGCCTTGGAAGCGTCAGTGGCAAAACAAATTGCCATTGTGGGTTTAAACCAGGTTCTAGGGTGCACCAACCTCACACTTGCCCCAACAGGTTCTCGTATCACAAAACAAGTACAAGTTGTCTTGGTGAAATAACTCCAAATTTTAACCCACCCATCGGTTCAACAATGTTGCATGCAAAAGTACACAAACATATAAAACATAAGAATCTAGTAGCATTGCAAAGCCAAATGGCGGGTACTCAATGATCTTTCCGAGACCAGAGCACCTGGAGTAAAATCAGCAAGAACACGATGACAGGGATAAAAGACACTCTTTTAAGAATCCAAAGTCAATGTGACGGGTTTAATAATAATAAATTCTTTATTTTAAGATGGTAAACTCTTAAGTTTCATACATAGTCAAATAACAATTATACAAAACTTATTTTCAAGAGGCCATCTAACTAAACACACGCACACACAACAATAATACAATAATATCAATAATAATTCATAATAATTAAATAAAAAACAACAAACTTAATATAAACGAAGAGAAAAAGACTGAGTAACAAACATGCTCAATCCTCTAAAGTTGACAACTCTTCAAGAACGTCACAAGTACAACTGGTTGGGGATGCTCTACAGGATCGCAGGGGGTGAGGCTGGTCCGGTAGTGGATCAAAATCCATATTTCGCAAAGAAACCTAAAGGAAAACTGTTAAACCAAAGAACTACACTGATCACATTGTTTCTAATATCGTTGACAGAAGAACTTCAAATAACTATAGATCGTTTAAAATTCCGTAAAAAGTATAGACTATAATAACTCCGATTTATGACCAGTTATTGATGAAAATGCACTAAAATATTATTTAAATAGAGATGTTCGATGTACGGGAAATTGGATTTATACCAGACCCATTTCGTTAATTTCCGTAACTTGAACGAGAACTACCGAGTAAAAATAGTTCTTTCCCTAACAACGGAATAATGATAATATAAAACATATATACGTTTTTTTTTTTCATTTACATCACCCTTTCTATTTCTAACTTGATTGAATACTCAAATATAAAGGTGTGGTAACATTTTCATTCATTTTATCAAAGACTCTACAAAAAATGCGGACTATTTGTTGCGATTGATAGAATACCAAACACATAAGTGGTTATATGGCCAGAAAAATGGCGAATACTGAAAAGATAAAAGGTCGCTTTTTGTTTTAGCTGATAAATCAACACAACAGTGAAGGATTTATTTCATTAAACTACTTAGGCGTTCTATATTTAATTTTAATTAAACTTGTCGGGAAAAAATCGGACAATGGCGACAGCGGCAATGGCTAGGACCCTCACAGAGACTGTGGCTGTTGAACCAACTCTACAGATGAGGTTACAGCTTCCAAATGCAATGCAACCTAAGGCTTTAGGTATGCAAAATAAGCTGAAAAACAGACTAAGGCTTGATCCCTCTCGTGCACTCGAACCAGCAAGGAAGAAAATAGCTACAATTGAGGCCCAGAGGGTAATGTCAGTCTTTGAAGACACAATTCTGAAATCAGAGCTTGTTACATTAATGCCTTATATTGTTGGTAACCTAGAAAGATTTAGAATTACTCTCGGAACGGAACTGTCTGAGCTAATTGAACACCATGCAGTTATTCTTGACAGTTATGAAGAAATTAAGCAAACCTTGGATAAGCAAATGAAAAGGCAGGCAGCCAAAGCTAAAGCAAGTAGAAGACGTTCACGTACCCCATCCCAAACCCAGATACTAGATGACCCTGAAGGAAATCAGATGTTAGATGAAGAAGAAGGTGCTGCTGCAGGTGTTGCAATAACACCATCAGTTCATTCAAGGCCAGATTCTGGGGCAATTTCTCAACAGTCTGGTTCAAGGAGAGGTTCTCAAAGTGATGCGTCACGTCCATCAAGCTCTGGTAGTGTGGCCTCAAATTTTAGTATGGATAGCCAGATGGAACGTACAGTGAGAAGCCTTACATTGGTGGCACAACAGCTCAATACTTCTTGCAAAAACATCATTAGATCTTTTCAGAAAAATCCATCTGCTATGAACACAATCAAACATGAGTATTCAAAGAGAGGAGAGGTTGCACAAGATTTCATTACCTACATGAATGAGTTGAAAGATATCCTCCTCAATAAATTACTGACAACACCAGAGGAAGAAAGAGAAAGAATGGAATATCTCCAGGAAATATCAAAGAGGGAGAGAAATAATGCCGCCATCATTGAAAAGCTTGAGACTGAACTAAAAGCTGCCCAGGATGACAAAGATGAAGAGGTTTGTTACAAAAAAAATATATCCAATCTTCAGAGAGTTTTTTTTAAAATTTATTTGCTAATATAGGCTGGTTGCCAAACCTACTAGCTATCACAAACACACATTGGTTTCCAAGCCACAGGGTGAGAAAGATGTGTAGCAAACCAGGACTTGTATATCATGCTCTCCTGGCCGCTTACACATCTCCTATAATATTGTCTAGATTCGTACTGTGACTAATATTTCATATTCATAAATGAAAAATCCATTTAAGTTAAATTAAATCTTTTAAATAAATTAAATTGATCTTTTGAGTATGGTACAATTGTTGGAGCTCATATATCAATTTAAAAATCTATATGGAAAATGCTCAGCATATGGCTCTAGGTTTAAACAATGTTCATTTCATATCATGTCTTCTGCTTCACTGATAAAATGTTAAAGATATTTTTGGTAACAAAATAATAAGAAATAAAACTAATCTAATTGATCGAATAATGATTGTTTATAGATAAGGAAAAAAAATGATGTTATCCGTGGTCTGCAAGCAGATTTGAGACAGATACAAAAGTTCTCAGAGGATCATATCAGACGTGTTAACGCAGAGGCAGACAAACAGAAGGCATCTGACAAGAAGAACAGTGAAGGTCGCAAACAGAGGCTCCAACAGGAAGTCACCCAGCTTCAAACACAGCATCAGAACCTGGTCACAGAACACAGAGAAAATGAACAGGAACTGAGAAAGGTATATTGGTGCATATTTGTGGTCTGATTATCTACAACATTTTAATTTCAAGTTTAAATATCTTAACATTAATAACTTTTAAACATGGATTTTAAAAATAAGAGTAGCTGTACATTGTTTTTTTTTTATATAAGTAACAGAAATTCTCAGTCCGTGCTTTTTAACTAAATCTGATTAACCAAGGTTAGATGCAAGAATTACAGAATGGGGGTTCATTTTGGGTATCCTTAGGGTAGTTGCATGGTACTTTCCAACTTCCTGGCAGAAATCCCTATGAAAATTAAATATTATTGCCCAAAAGGGGGTTATTATTCACAAGAGCTTATTATTCAGTTTTAAAAGTTATAACAATCATAATTGCATCTTTTCACATATCTGCAAAGAACTAGCAAATATTTTATGTTCTATGTGCTTGCTTTTATTCTGAATCATAAAAATCTTGCATATTTTGGTTTTTATTTCAGAAAAAGTTCAAGATAGAGACAGAGGTTGAGAACTGGATTTCAAGATATGATCAGGACATGGGGGAAAGACAGGTATATAACAACACACATTTTAAATAACTTACAGCAAAATTAAATTGAGTCTCTACAAATTCACATAGATGTTGAACACGTTTACATTATCTCTTGTAGAATAGTAATTTTCATGAATAATAAAAAGATAGTGTACTTGCCATGAATATGTTTTTAAAGGTTCATGTTGCAAGTTCAGTACTGCCAATGCTGAGCTTCAGCTAGTGTTTGCTTTTATGTTACAGATTACTTTAATTAAAACAGTTCATTTGACTTAAAAAAAAATTATCATTGGCTAGTTGATCTGAAATGTGTTCCGAAATTGAATAACAGTTACGTTCTAACTAAATAGGAGGTTTCTGGTTATGTTGTCCTGTCATTGTATTTACTGTTGTTGTGGAGAACTTCACATTTTCAAACAGCTTCAGACAAGTCAACCTCACTTAAGAAGAGTAAGAACACCTAAGCATTAACTGGAGATTTGCATTTATTTTGTCAATCTCCATCATTCTTTAGTATCCCCAGAATTCATCTTTTTCCAGTTGAAGCTAGTCACCCATATTTCAGGTTAACATTGCCATCTTGTTTGTCAGGTCTGCCATCTAATCATCCATTCAGTCAAATAATTGTCTAAACAATTTGCTTAGTAACAGTAAAACATCAGTAAATGACATGTTTATGGAATCTTCAAACAAAAGATGAATCTATTACTAAAGTCAACAATTTGAGGGTATGTAGATATGATGTATATGGCTTGGGTAAACAATGTAGATCTGGGCTGAAGGTTATAAAACTGAGATTGGAAACCAATCTCAAATCTCAAGCATCTGATTGGCTGAAATGGCGACTGGTTTCCATGCTCAGTTTTATAACCTTGAGCACAGCTGGCACTTTAGTACCGTCTGATCAGGATCTACACTGATCAATTTTAAATTTATTAGAATATTTCTGACTAAGAAGCAAACAGTATAGATCCTGATCAGATTTAATGGATGTGTCGGCTAATCTGGATCTAGTGTTTGCATATGTAATAAAACCTGTATAATGAAGTGAAGGGGTAACAAGTGTGTTGGTATTTACTTTACACCAGGATGAGTATGAGGAGATTGATGCAGTGTACACGGAGGAGAAGAAACAACTGCACGAGCTGGAGGAGAGATTTAAAACGCTAGAGACCGAGTACCAGCAGATTATGGAAGAACGTCGCCTGGCCCGCGAGCGCAGAGAAGCTGCAGAACGTGAACTGGCTATGATGGTGAAGGCATCAACAACTATCCAGGCTTTCTGGAGGTCATTCAAGGTGCGCAAGGCACTCAAGGCTCGAAAGAAGAAAGGTGGCAAGAAGAAGGGGAAGTAATCCCAAGTCTGGACTGGGAATTGAGAAGACTTTATTTTATTTAAGTTTTAGAGATAAATTTATGTCATCATTTGTTAAGATTGTTAAAGAAATCTTCTTTAATGAACCTTTATAATGTATTGTTTGTGGTATACTTTTAGTAGCATCTGTGATATGACAATGAAAAAAAAAGGAAAATAACATGTATGAATGCATTTGTTATTTTATCATTGTTCATTTTTATTTCATACTGTGCTCTTGTTTTGTGTCTAGAGAATGACAGAATCATTTGTTATAAAAAAAAATACATGAAAATAAAATGTGAATTTAATCAACTTTCTAAGGTCATTGGTCATCTCATACGACATTATGTAGAATGACTATATTTCCAAAATGAAATGCTTTAATGTTTGTTTTCTCACACATATTCATAAAAAAAATATCAAAAGCTTTGTATTATCATATTTTTAGACTAAATTTCATTTACCGGTATCTGTTAATGGCAGTTTTCTATCAATTCTACTCATTTGTTTTAAATAACTTGGTTATCACACCGAGTTAAATACTCATTTACTCTTATTATAAATCTTATAATGTTTAAATGGGTTGTGTAAATGATAATTTTATAGTATATTAAGACCTGAAATTTTGTTGGAAATAAAACATTTAAAATAGAGCTCGTTATTCATCTTGTTTAAAAGTCAGACATTGCTTCAACTGTAGAGGTCTTTCAGTTGTAATGCAAAGACAACTTCTTCAGAGTTATGGTTTACACTGACCAGTTTCAAAGGAATGAATAAAGTAGTAAGGACACCATCAAACCTGTTGTTAAAAGTCAAGAATTTAGAGGACAGATACTTATGGTCACAGAAAGTTACCCCCAGAATTGTAACTGAACTTAATGGTGAAATATTTGGAGGGCATCACAGGAAAAGGTACTTTTGGACATTTGACAATAATTCTTGAAATGACAATAAAATTAAGCAGACAACATAACGTGCATTTTGTGGTAAAAATAACATTATGCTGTCAAAATATGTAACAAAATCTATTTGTTATGAGAAAAGAATAGATAATTGTAAGTTCTTTCCAAATATAGCAACAACTAAAATGTCCAAAAATATTACTGAAGACACGTTTTCCAATGTTTTCATGAGTGGATGCTTGTAACAATAGCAAAATCTTTATTATGAGACATCTTATCAAAGCTGAATGAGAAGTTTAGATTTTGCCCATCTTTTTTATCAAGTTACTTGTAACAATGTTATTTAAGGATAATTGATATTTGATGGTTTTCATTTGGGTATGGAAAACAGCTGAGTTGTTTAAAGTGTGTGAAGCCCCAAAGGGCTTCTGGCATACTTTAAACAATCCAACTGTTTTCCATACTCAGATGAAAACCATCAAATATCAATTCAATCCTTAAATAACATTGTTACAAGTAACTTAATAAAAAAGATGGGCAAAATCTAAACTTCTCATTCAGCTTTGATTATTAAAAGAATTCATGATTTTTCAGCTTTTTTGAATGGCTGTCGGAACAACCATGTTGAAAACAAAGTGAATGAAGGCACGCTTTTTCGCAGCAACTCGTGGCAAAACATGTGAAGTCGGCGACGTCACACGTCAAAACATTGTGCAATGTTCAATAAATTGTGAGCGGTTCTACTGTAGCCACGCCTTTATAAATAATATGTCAAACTGTTTACCATCAGAAATTATAATTTGCTAGATGAATAAGACTTCATCGTAGACGACGAAGTTGAACTGTAAATATTTAGGAATGAATTAAAGTTCATGGTAAATGATTCCTTGATAATTCATGGAAAATGTGTCCTTGGAAACGGCCATCATGTAGAATAGAAACATGTTAGCAAGAATAAAACAACATTTTGTAAACTTGTATTAGTTCATTTAATGAAAGTAAAAAATATAACATGCAAGAATTGAGACAAAAACAGAACATAATGAAATAATGAAAACAAAGTATACATCACTCAAAATCTACTTACATTACAGTATGAAGACATTTTAAGAATACTACTGACAACACTAAATCAACAAAGAAGTAACTGTCCGTCTAGCCAGAGATGTTAGCAACCCTAGTTGTATCACTGGAAAAAAATCAATAGGCGATACCATACTCAAAAAATCTTCTAACAGTTTCAGCATTAATAACCTGTTCCTCCAAATATTATATAGTTATTTGGTTTCTTGACAGGGAATGTGAGGATATATTGCCGGTCTGGGTGTCATATTACCCGAGCCGCAGGCGAGGGATAATACGACACCCAGACCGGCAATATATTCTCACATACCCTTTCAAGGAACCAAATAATTGTTTTATTATACTGTAAAGACTTTTTCAGACAAAAATAATAAGAAAATATCAATTTTTTCATTTATTTAGCTTATTTAATGCCGCACGGCCTAATTCCCCTCTGAGAACCTCAATAATTACATGTCTGACGTCATTAATTTACCTGCATGATGTCACTTCTATAGAAATTGAATGGATTATCGATTTGATATTTATTTACAAAATTTGAGAATAATCTGATCGTTTTCAACGTTAAAAACATTACACAAATATTTTCTGTAACAATTTTAGTAATCCCTTAGCATACCGCTTTATAATTTACAAAATCAGCTTCAAATTACGCATTTTTACGGAATTTCAAAACAAAATGGCGGACGACAACAAAAGGAGGGAGGCCAGAGAGGGAAATTAAGGCACGTGCAGTTCATATCTACAGCCGATCCGTAAATACGAATATACATCAACGGCAAATTATCCAATCAAATTCAAGCAAATTTCTTTGCAGTATAATAAACTACTTTATGACATGGGCAAAAAGTGTAGATCCAGATTAGCCAGCACATCCATGCCATCTGAACAGGATCTACACTGTTCGCTTTTAGATTCACTATGATATTTTGGAGCAAGGTGCGACCAGTGCAGATCCAGATCAGACTGCACAAATGTGCTAGTTGATCTGGATCCACACTGGTCACACAAGTTAAAACATGTATATATGGAGTAAAGGGATTAGAAAGCAGCTAGCCTTTTGAACCATGCCATAAACAGCTGTCTTTTAAGTTTGATTCTTTTATACATTATTGTGTGAAAAGTTTATTCTGGAAACTGCTTTGTACAGCCAGTGATGTTGGACTCTGTGATCTGCCTCTGTTACAGACAAAAATGTCCTGCTTTCAGCACTTGTCTCTTGTGTATGAAGACAACTCTGTGTGCATCAATACAATCTTTGTTTGCATGCAGTTTCTGTGAAAAGGCTTAACGACACATATTTTATATTTAGTTTTCAATATCATTTTGGGCCAAACAAGCTATGTCTCTCGAGTCTCAGTTGAACTAAGGTTGTGTGGTCAGGAATTCTGTTTGTCATATTGTTCTGGAGTTAAAGTTTTCATCTGGAAGGCATGAATCTCTTTCATTTCAGCTTCCAACGAACTGTTCACCATTCTGAAAACATAAACAATCAGTACATCATAGCTTCCAAGGAACTGTTCACCATTCTGAAAACATAAACAATCAGTACATCATAGCTTCCAACGAACTGTTCACCATTCTGAAAACATAAACAATCAGTACATCATAGCTTCCAACGAACTGTTCACCATTCTGAAAACATAAACAATCAGTACATCATAGCTTCCAACGAACTGTTCACCACTCTGAAAACATAAACAATCAGTACATCATAGCTTCCAACGAACTGTTCACCATTCTGAAAACATAAACAATCAGTACATCATAGCTTCCAACGAACTGTTCACCATTCTGAAAACATAAACAATCAGTACATCATAGCTTCTAACGAACTGCTCACCATTCTGAAAACATAAACAATCAGTACATCATAGCTTCCAACGAACTGTTCACCATTCTGAAAACATAAACAATCAGTACATCATACATTTTAGTGGAACCAGCAGTACAAACATATTTAATACAAATGAAAAATGTCCAGTTTTAAACACTTGTAAATAACTAAAATTCTCAGAAAATAAATGAAATATTTCAAGAAACACTTCCATGGACAATCAGGAAATTCATTTATTTAAGGAATGATTCTTATTTGGTGCAGTTCATGCAGATTGGACATGCACGCGAGAGCCGGCAAATCCATAAAGCATTTTATTCATTTTTTTCTTTAAATAAACTTAAGTCGAATGCTTTCAAAAATTAGTATTAAGTGAAAAGGGGGAGTAATACGTGGGAGTTTTCAATAGTAACAGCCATTACGTTACTGACGTCATTACGGGTCATGCGGTTCATGCAAAATGAACCGAATTTTTTTAAACAAAGAAATCAATAGGAATGTAAATATACTGTATTGGATTTAGAAAACTCAAACTGGAATCAGGTGTTCCACATTACACATGTATTGCCTGCTTGCTTGGATTTTGTTACTTGGTAATTTACATGATGTATGTTACTAAAAGTGAAGGTACATCAAAGTTCTATAACTCAAGCTCAAATTATCAACCTATCGAAGTCTAAAACACAATTTTCTGCTGGAACAGAATTTTAATCAGGAGTTAATGCTGTTATGAGTAACTGTTTGTGACACAAAATACTTCTAGAGATTTTGGAAGATGGCAACAAGAAATTGGCTCCCAGTGGTATTGCAGGGACACAGGAATGGCGCTACAATATAATACATTATCTCATGCAGTTAAATAGAAGGGTCATAACCCAGTAAACACACATTGTTACTTGTTTCTTTGCTTATTTTATCCCTGTAATTAAGTTCTGCTGCTTACAGAGCTCTCACTATAGGGAGACTTGTAGAATTGGTCTCTCAAAAGTGACCAGACTTCTCATTTCTTTTAGCTATGGGAGAAGTCATTTTGTACAGACTAATAAGGGAAAGAATGCTGTTGACTGCAAACTTCTCCAAAATTCAGTAAAATTATGACAAAACTTCTCACTGATTTGCATGTCTAGTGAGAGCCCTGTTCTTATATAAAGGTTTGCTGATGCTGATAAATAATTCAGATAGGAATGGTGCAATAAAATATGCTGTAAGAGCATGACCAAAGTTCCTTAACTGCAGGAACAAGGCTATTAGAATATTGCAGGCAATACTAGTATCTACCAGTGAAAACCCCTATCAATAATTTGCCTCTATATTCAAGTCAATAACTCTGGTAAAAATATAATGTTAATCCTGTAATCACTTAAATCTGTAATATTATGATGTTACATCATGATATATTGTGTACTTTTCGATTTATTGTAAAAGCGTTTTTTTTTCTATTTTTCTATTGCTGTTTAAATGTATACCAAGTTTTGTGAAGAGATCTTTAGTACTTCTTAAGTTATTGAAGGATCAAGTTTTTTCTATTTTTAGTTAGTCACCTGACTTTTGACTTCTGGTGAAAATGAAAGGCTGTGAATAATTCTCACATTGCCATTTAAATGTATACCAAATTTCACAAAAATATTTTGAGTACTTCAAGATTTATCTCCGGCTCAAGTTTATTCTATGGTCTTATCATACCACAGGAAATTTAAAAGGGCAATAACTCTTTGAAAATTAAACAAGAACATGGAAATAAAATGCACATCTCTTCAAATTTCTTAATCTTCCCATTAAGTGTTACTCTATTTAGAACACAAATCCCCGACACTTACGGTCCTATATCATATTATACAGTATTTCAAAGGGCCATAACTATGCAAGCAGTTGCTTTGATGTTTCAGGTCTTTCATGGTTATTTCCTAGACACTTAAAAAGTGTGGTTAATGAAATCAGTTAATATGATTTAAAAGTCTCTGACAACAGGCTATACCCAGTCAACTGATCATAAACCCGAGTTCAGATTTTAAACCCGAGTTTGAAGACGAGTCTCAAATCTCAAGTATCTGACTGGCTGAAATGGCGAATGAAAGCATTTCAGCAAATCAGATGCTTGAGATTTGAGACTGGTCTCTGTTTTAGTTTTATGATCTTGGGCCCAGGTTACAGTCTGTGACTACCTGTGTCTCTGCAGCAAAGGTTTGCCTTCAAACTGTGGTGACACTATTAGAGCTTGGAACTTGGCACCACATCCATCTGAGGTGTCCACTATCTCCTGAAAATACAGTACAAGTGTTGATGTTCTATTATACATCTTACCACATTCCTCATTTAACCCTTTACTCCTATATATATTATTGGGGTTGAAAAATCTCAATATTTTTCCAATCTGGGGTTAAAAGGAGTGTCAATAGTTCGACTCCAAGTAAAGACCAATTTTACAAACTGACTTTTTATAGATGTCTGTCCTTTACGTCTCAAGCAGTTAGGATCAAAACTGTGGTGGAAACCCCTCTGCTTTAAATTCCCATTTTTTTTACTGCCACTTGAAAATTTCAGCACTGCTATGTTCATTTGTTGTTATAAAACATAAATATTTTGTAAAGTATAAAATATAAAATATTCCGCAAATAAACCTTTTTAAACTTATTAATGTTTATGCCATTTACATGCTGATTTTAATGTGATAACCAATGAAAGCGTCCAAAAATGATAATCTACAGTCAGGTAGACTTTTAGTCTCAATAATTCGACTGCAAGAAAAGACCCATTATCATACGGAAATTTTCGTTGCCTGTTCTTTACGTCTCAAGCAGTTACGATCAAAACTGTGGTGGAAATCGACCCGATTTAAATTCTGTTATTTTTCACTCCCACATGAAAATTCTAACACTGGTATGTTCAAGTGTGGTTATAACAATAAATTATGATGAAAGTAACAATAAAATGACGAATATTCCACAAAATAACTTGTTAAACCTACCACGTTATATGCAGTTTACATGTTGATACGAAATCCAGATAACCAATGAAAACGTTTCTTTTTATTCAAACATATTTTTACAATGCGGGAGGCTGTACGCTTCGAAAAACTCATAACGTACTCTTATTTTCTTATTTGTCATGTTCGATGGTTGTCAAAGTTATTTTTTCATCTATTTAGATACCCGCCCCGCTATATTAAGTTTCAATCGCACCTTTAATAATGTTGTGTATATTACCTTGTTAATTATTTGCAGATTACTTTCTTTTATTCATCAAACCTTTATTTTATAAGTTGCTTTGTATTTACCGTAGCAAGAATTTCCGCAGTACCTATTTCAAGCTGGTAAGGTGAAGTTTATTGATAAACGTGAGTCAGGTAAACTTTAAGCGATGTAATCGAAATCTGTTGACCTGGGTGTAGGTTTAAATGAGTTTTGCATAAAAAACGAAACCGTTATTTATGAAGGATTACATATAATGATTCTACTTGAATGTTGCTTTTCAGGTATGTAAATTTTTTAACGATACATATGGTTTAAGATGCTTTATGGCGCCGTCAAAGTCGCCAAAGTTGCGATTCAAATTCTGATCGCTAGCATATAAACATAGAAGGAAAATTTTCCGCATTGATTTGAATAGTAACTGGGTTGTGCGCGAAGAGCGACAATCATATATATAGAAAAGCTCTTCTATTGCGCACAATTAGTTGGGCTAGTAGACTTTTAGCGGTGTAACGTAAAAACTGTTGACATGTGTGGAGGTTTATAAATTCTTTTCATAGTAAACAAATAAGTTTCTTTAAAAGCATCACAAATATTTATTCTAGTTGGAATATGCTTTTCCAGGTATCTAACTTTTTCTAAAGATAAGGTTAAAAAACTATTTGAAGTCGTCAGAAGTTGCGACATGGATTCATATCGCTGGCATAAAGACATAGAAGGAAAATTTTACGCATTGATGTGAATGCTAACTCGGTTGTGTGCGACAGGCCGACATCATATAGATAGAAAAGCCCTTGTTGCGCCCAATTAGTTGGGTTAAGGTTGAAAAGTCCTTTGAGGTCGAAATCTTCAATGTCTTGGGGTTGAAAAGTCAGGGGCGAAAAGTTTTGATACCCATAAATTCAATCCTTTAGAGGCAGGGTTAATGTTAAACCTTGAACTCTTCTATTTGACTGCGACTTGTTAGTTTTCTTCCTTACAGACAAAGAGCTATTAACAGGTCTTGGAAACGGCTGTTTTTACGGACTGTCTGTAAATTTACAGACTTTCAGTTTATTTATAGATAAATGTGTCCGTAAATTTATGGACAAGGGTTGATACAAAAGTTAACACATTTTAGAAATTCACAAACCTAAAGCATTTTTGTTAATTCTGATAGCAAAGAGCATGACATAGGGCATAAACAAAAAGAACAGAAGTTTGTATACATTGCTATTTCTTCTCCAACATGGTCATCAATGACCTAACAACATTTCACACAATCATCTGAACATAAAAATGATCTTTTAAAAAAAGTTATGTTGATTCACAATATTTAATACTAATTTATTTGTAGATTTTCATTCATTTTTATCCCAATGTGGTGTACAACCAAGATTTAAACTTTTGACAACTTTTGTAACCTCCCTTGTCCATAAATTTACAGACACATTTATCTATAAATAAACTGACATTCTGTAAATTTACAGACAGTCCGTAAAAACAGCCGTTTCCTAGACCTGATTAATATGCATTAGAGGATCTATCAACAATGGTATGGAGCCTGTGAACTACAAATTGGGGCTGATCGAATTTCTTTAGAAACAGAGATAGTTATACCATATGTGTCGCTCCAATGTCTTTCTGTAACTTCTCTTTTAGCTGTTCAACCGTTATCGGCATTTCTCTTTCCACAATATTATCTCATGGAATGAAAAAAGTTTTACCCCACTACTACATTTGTAATCTTCACGACTTGGACGTTTTACGACGAGACCGCCAAAACAGGAAATAGCGGTTTATTCAAAAGTTTGGGTGAAAATAAACAAATTGCAGATTTAATTATGCCTGAACATAAACACTAGAAAGATCGACAAGCCTCAATAATGAGATCTATTTTAGTTTAGTCCCTGTCATGCGTTAATCCAGTAAAATCTATACTCGCAAGCACTTAGGTTTTGGCCAGTTACCAGCCTCTGAGTACTGAGTAGCCTAGGATCCAGATCAACTAGAACTGTGTGCAACAAGGGCGATTCTTTAACCTCTCTTCGCCCACAACCTAGTTAGCATTCAAACAATACAGAAAGTTTATTATTTTATGCTATATTCCACTGACCAGAATCCGATGATGGGCCAAGGTTGTCATCACGGAGATGTTTTTGCAAATTATCCAGGGAGATGTTTCATAAGTTAACAGCTTTCTAAAACCTTACAGTTGTGAAAAACTTCTCTTTTGGCTTTAATATGAATTAAGGCACTGCCTCAATGCAAGCTCTAGTGCAAAACTCTTTTATTCAAGAAAACTTTTAGCTTGCTGCTTCTGAATGACTTTAAACATCTTGAACTACAATTTAATAAACCAAAGTGTAACAAAAAAGCTTTTATTTGGGTTGTTACACTTTAGCAACAAGCAAATTGCCAATGCATTTACTGTCTTTACTCTGATTATAACACTTCAAAAATTAAACTGTAACAGTTGTAGATTTCCTTCAGGCAGCCTTGGAAGCTGACAGAGCATCACTATGAAAAACTAAGGTTCAAGTCCTGGTCAAGGCTATTCTTTCCAACCCAAAACTGCCACATTAATATTAATATGTAAACAAAATAATCCTTCCTGCTTTCACACTCGGGGCTTGGGACCCGACGATGGTGCAGTTGCCTATTTTGTTTTGGTTCTTCTTTTATGTACAAGCCTAAAGCTAATATCGAAATGCTGGTAATAGCACCATTGCTAACACAGAATAACACTTGATAATAATCTAATTATACTGATACACTGGAAACATAAAAAAATAGTATTATAAAAAAATATTTGCATTAAGGTTCCCATTTCAGGCATTACTGCATCAAAATAGGCATATCATTATGTTACAAACAAAATGCACAATAGACAATATAATGGATGCACACAGATACAAGATAAACTATAGTTATCTATAGGACGCACAATACCTTTGCACATAATGCAGTAAATGTTTGTGGCATATGAAAAAGGTATAGTCAAACCTGTCTTAAGCAGCCACCTGCGAATAGCAACCACCTGTCTTAAACAGCCAGTTCAAAGATGTCCTAAACTGACACGTTCTAATTTTCACCTGCCTTAAGCAGCCATCTGTCTTAAACAGCCACTTTTTGTCCCTCCCTTGGGTGGCTGCTTAAGACAGGTTTGACTGTAATTATTAAAAAACATAACACTAATGATGATTTTAGAAGCACCACAATATAACTTGTGATTCCTCGTGTTTGTAAATCCACTGTACAATGAGGGTATAAAAATATGTCTGTAATTTTCTTACAATATAATAGATTGTACTGCGCTTTGCAAGAGTGATTAAGAAATTAAAATCAGGTTGACTTCCCCGCTCTGTTTCAATCGCGATGACGCCACGCGCTGGAGATCAATACAGTAACTGTAAACAATGGTAGCATGCCATAGGAAATTTAACTTTTGCGATTTTAAGCTTGATATGAACAGCTAATTTCTTATTTTTTATGTGCAAAAATCTTTTGTTCAGTAGTTTTTGCCAACACTTCCATTTTGTATTTTGCCTTTTTTGGCCACCTCAGTCTGAGGAAAATGAAAGTAAACTCAATCTTATTGATTGTTATTAAAATGTCAAAATGCATATTTTTGTTCGTCAGTGACCAGGAAAATTAGAATTAATTACACTTATTTTATCGAATAAATCAAACTTTTGTGATAATGACTTCAGCATGGGGCGAATCGTTATGGGGCGAATCGCCTATTCATGTAAACAAAATGCTTATGCACTGCAGATAGGAAAGTGAGAAACAATGGGTCGACGTTTCTCATATATTTGACAAACACATGTACAAACATAATGAAATCTACCTCAAAGCATTCAAAAAGATCTGTCAGGAAGCCTGAAACGTTAAGTTTACTGGCACTGATGTATAGGTTGATGGTGTTTTGACAGCCTCGGTCTGATTTGAAAGTTGCACGCGCCATTGATCTTCGACATTACGTCATATGTATATTTTTATTGAAAAAAAAAACAAACTATAAAAATGATTGTATATTTTGTGTTACAAATGCAAAATGTTGACTATTCTTCTTATCAAAAATAAGAATCAAATAAATTGTTTAATAAAAATTTGAAACCAAGGGGTGCATAACTCTAATTTACCGCCGCCTGGTTCCCATCGTACTGCTAACAGTAATGTTAAGTCAGGTAGTCCAGACTAATTTACCGGTGTCAAGTCACCCAACTTCCTGTAGTTCTGTTTACAGTTCAAGAAGGTTTGGAGTTTCGGATACATACGCATGTTACCGTAAACGCTCGCCCGCTCGCGAGCCCCCTTTGGGGGATCGCTCGCTAGAGCTCGCGTATTACTATTAGGCAGTACAATCATCTTTAAATATCTTTATTTACTTTTAAGATTGTTGACAATGGATGATAGTACCATAGAGGAGCGTATTGAAGTGTTGGATCAGCTTGTACACAGCACATTGCTGTGTGATGATGAAACAATCAAGACAAGCCTTATCTCTAGAGACGGACTAGTAGATGCATTACTCATTCTATTTGAAGAATGTCAGAAGAACAAGCAGAACAAACATGTTGCAGCTTTTGTTAAGAAGTGTAAGACAGTTATTAATCACAGGGTTCCATCTGAGTCGGAATATGATGTTTGAAATAAAAAAAAAAGCTCATTTTTATCCCTCTGAGTCTGATTTTAGTAGAATGGTCATTGTATTTTCCTTCAGTTGGGGGTATTTTTGATATTAATTGGCAGAATCTCCTGAACAATGAACAAAATGACAGTTGAGATTCAGCAAATACTGAGCTATGGGAACCCCTGATTCATTATCTCACCATTTGTTAGGCCAACTTTTTGAAGAATAAGGTCATAAATGTTGTGTCAGTGTCACAGTTAGTGAGTTACAGCTTGTTTCAAGTTTTGCAAGCATCTATCATTTACCTATCTCAGAAAACACTTATACTTGATTGATTTAAAACTTTATTTATGGTAGGTAAAAGTTTTGTGTGGAAGCTACTGTCAAGAACATTATCTCATGCAGCATTTAAAGGATTGATATAAACTATTCAATTCAAATTAATTAATATTATACAATATGTGTTTTTAGTAACAAAGACCATGTGTGTAAAGCTTATAAATTTCATCAATACTGTCATTTTTATCCAAAATCATTTTTGGTTAATAAAAAAAGGAACAACATATTTTTAGATGAGAGAACAGTGAAGGAGGTACAGCGATTGAGAGTTCAGCTGTCAGACTTTGAAGTTAAGAATGTTATTGGTCGAGGACATTTTGGGGAGGTGCAGGTGGTTAGAGACAGACATACAGAGACAGTGTATGCCATGAAAACTCTGAGAAAACAAGAAACACTGTCACAAGCTGAGGTAAAGAGTTTGGAGGTTGTTTTTTTCTAGTACTTGCCACATAAATCTGCTTTTTGTTATTAAGATTTTGGTATCATGATAAAACACTCTTTTTAGTTTGATAATAAACATCTTTTCAATTCAGGTAGTTGCTTAGTTCAGACTTAAAACATTTTTTTGCTGAAGATTTGCTAGAGACAATAAAACAAAGTAAAATGTGAATCAGCATGATTTTGATCCACCACTGCTAATTTGGTTGAAAACCATGAAGAAATATGTTATAAAATACATGATATACATGGTTCATTAATTGAAGCTATAGCAGTTATGTTGACTATTTCTGGATATTAGAATATTGAAAGCTCTCCATTTACTTTATAATGGTTTTAAAAGTTTGAGTTGTTGTTTTTCAGATTTCATTTTATGAGGAGGAGCGAGATATAATGGTGAAGGCCTCCAGTCCATGGATAACTAAACTTCACTATGCATTCCAAGACAGTCACACCCTGTATCTGATGATGGAGTTCCATGCTGGGGGCGACCTTCTGTCACTGCTGGGCAGGCATGACGACATCTTTGAGGAGAAGATGGCGAAGTTTTACCTTGCTGAGATAGTTCTAGCCACAAGAGATCTGCATCTTATGGGATATGTTCACAGGTGTGGTATTATTTGATTTAGAAGTGTTTCCTGTGCCCAAGATCCTAAACTTAATCTGGCGACTGGTCACCATTTCATCCAATTAGATGCTTGAGATTTGAGACTGGTCTCCAATTTAGTTTTATTGTCTTAGGCCCTCATATTTAATGCAACTTCTTGTGTCCATGAAAAAAAATGTTTTGTAAATATATGAATATTTCCTAGATCTATTGATAAAGTATCAGAATGACAGATATTATTAGGAAGAAAATGTACTATGAAATGGAAATGACATAAAAACTAACTTAATTATATTTCTGTCATCATTCATGCTGCTACTAATAAAAAGATTGTATTGGATAAATTACATTATACATCAAGACTTGTTAAAGACGTCCAAGATTAAATAATAATTTAAATGCTTTGAATTTTACATAACATGTTAGATTTTAACATGTTACAAAAGTATGGTAAACCTTTTATTATAGACCTTAAGTAAGTTGCAGTTAACCCTTTATTCCAGAGATAATTACAGTGTATGTCCTTTATCCCATGTGTGACCAGTGTAGAATCCAGATTAGCGTGAACATCCATGCAGTCTGATTGATCGGAATCTACAGTTTGCTTCTAGATTCATTTGATTATTTCTGATAAAAAAAACAACAGTCAGGCTGATCTTAATGATAGTATTATATTCCTGCTTTTGTCTTTTTCAGAGATATCAAACCAGAGAATGTGTTACTGGACTGCACCGGACATGTAAAGCTGGCTGATTTTGGATCAGCAGCAAAACTTTCTGCTGATGGACTGGTAAGTACTTTATTTAAAGTGTAGGGCTTTTCATCCTAATATAACAAAGGCCTACTTTATATAAGGCCACTTCCCACTCCAAAAATGTATTTTTCCCAACTGTGGCAGATATTCAAAATGCTAGGTAAGATGTCCAAAAATAGATTCACAACCTCTACAGATTGTTTGAAATTGAAGTCTGAAAAATAAAATGCTTTGAAAAATAAATTTTAGTTGAAAATACTTATTATGATTCAAATTTATAAACAAGTACCAATCTTTCAATGAATTTTGTTTTCCTAAAATAAACAAATATCACACATAAGTTTCCCAATTTGAAAGGTCTGGGCCTCTTCCTAATTTTCTGATGAAAAGCCCTGATGTAGATATTATAATGCCATTGTGGTAATTTATGTCCTGGTCAGTATATTCCTGAATAAGGCTTTTATCTGATATGAGTGGCCAGTGTAGATCCAGATCAGCTGGCACATACCTGCTGTCAGATCAGAATCTAGACCATCTGCTTATTTATTAGGTTATTTCTGACCAAGAAGCAAACAGTAGATCGAGATGAGCTGACTGATCACAGTCTACACTGGTTGCCCATGTAGTTAAACATATTTATCACATAGCTTACCGTGTACAAGTGTAATAACAAGCCTTGTAAATGTTTAATATATAACTACTTATTTATTGTAGCTGAATTTACGGATCGGCCGTAGATATGAACTGCACGTGCCTTAATTTCCCCGTCTGGCCTCCCACCTTTTGTTTTTGTCCGCCATTTTGTTTTGAATTTCCGTAAAAATGCATAATTTGAAGCCGATCTTGTAAATTTTAAAGCGGTATGCTTAGGAATTACTAAAATTGTTACAGAAAATATTTATGTTATGTTTTTAACGTTGAAAACGACCAGATTATTCTCAAATTTTGTGAATAAAAATCAAATGGATAGTCCATTCAATTTCTATAGAAGTGACGTCATGCAGGTAAATTAATGACGTCAGACATGTAATTATTGAGGTTCTCAGAGGGGAATTAAGCCGTTCGGCATTAAATAAGCGAAATAATCGAAAAATCGATGTTTTCTTATTAATTTTGTCTGAAAAAGTCTTTGCAGTATAATAAAACAATTATTTGGTTCCTTGAAAGGGTATGTGAGGATATATTGCCGGTCTGGGTGTCATATTATCCCTCGCCTGCAGCTCGGGTAATATGACACCCAGACCGGCAATATATCCTCACATTCCCTGTCAAAAAACCAAATAACTATATAATATATATACAGCATAAAATATCATGTTGGAACTAGCTGTTGTGCTGCTTGGTGTGAGTGAATTAAACATGCTGAGTTTTCACTGTACTAGGCAACAGAATGGGACAAATAATGAAAATCGCTGGATTTTTGAGATTAAGTAATAAATTGAATACAAGATTTGTGTTCAATTATACTGAAATCAGTGGATGTAAAACTCATAAAAAGTCTTGTTTGATATATATTAAGATGACTAGTTTTATAATTTTTATATAAATGAACGCTAAATTTTATTGTATCCTTTATACCGGTATTCATGTAATAATTGTTTAAGGTAGACAAGTTTTGCTCTATATATCCTTAATTTATTTACTTCAAGCTGGGTTTGCAAAATGCCGGCAAATATGAGTATTTTCCATGCCGGCAGTATTTACCGGTATTCACCGGCAAATACTGGCAAATACTGGTAGATTGAATTGACCAGTCTTGAATTTATACAAATATACCTATTATCAGAATCATATATATAATTTTAAGTTTGCACATCAACTGCCATTATATTTATAATTAAGTTTAACACTTTTATTATTTATCCATAATAAATAAATCTTTAAGTACTGAAAAAGTGGTCTTTTAAATTGACCACCCATGGAATTTATGCAATACCGGTACAATGTATTCCTTAGTCAGCATTTGGACAACTTCAAAATTCAATTATTAACAATAATGGATTCAGCATTTAAGAGGATTAATTTTAATTATAAACAAGTAATGTACACAACTTAAATAAATATACATGAATACAATAACAAATATTAAAGGTTAGATCCAAAGAAGCCTCTGTCTACCAGTCAATCTCTTCTTTCCCCTAAGATATCTGTAACAGAACACAGTTTGGCAGCTTTCTGCAGTTATACCAATACACAACCATTTACTTGCACCTAGAAGAATCCTATAGGTTATTTATGACACTCTACTGTTGCCTTTGTTGCCCCTGGCTATTACAGCTCCATGTATGAAACATGTTATTTTAATAGTCTAGACCTTATGGCCATGCTTGTAAAGTGTCACAGCCATGTGAACAGGGGGATCAGCATTAATTTCTCACCTGCTGTATTTTTATGTTCTAAGTTAAAAAAAAGACAGTTCTTTAAGATTTATTTTTACTGTAAGTGCTTAAAGTCATTTATATATTTATACATTAATAACAGTCAACTAAGTTAAGCTTTCTGCAGTATTTTAAGGCAAGAAAACTCATCTGAGTAGTATTTGCCAGTATTTTCCAGTATTTGCCACTATGGGGAGTATTTTCCAGGACGGTAAATACCGGTAAATACCACCGGTAAATACCAGGGGTGGTATTTACCGCCCAACCCTGACTTCAAGACCACAAATACAGACCTAAAGCAAATTTGATATTTATTCAGGTATGTTCCAAGATGCCAGTTGGAACCCCCGACTATGTGTCACCAGAACTTCTCAATGCTATGAACAGATACACCATTAACAGTTACGGCGTTGAAGTCGATTGGTGGTCTTTTGGGGTCTGTATGTATGAGATGCTGTATGGGAAAACACCCTTCACAGAATCTACGTCATCGTTGACAACATATTCCAATATCATGAACTACAAGGTAAATTACCACTTTGATAGTTGTGAAGTTTGTTAGTTCAGACTTTACCAATCTTATCCTCAAACACATTGTCAAACTCAAAGCTAAAAATTGCAAAACACAAACTTCACTTAATTACAATTGCAAACAAAAGAAATTACTAACGCCTACAAAAAGGAACATTAAGTGTAATCAGTAGAGAACTGGAAACTCAGAGTTTCTTGTTCCCTTTGGAGTGTCCCAAATGAGCAATAAGAGCCACATAACTTCCAATCATAAATGATGAAACATTAGAAAATAGTTCTGAATTTTATTTCAGGTTCAAGTGTTTCCAACAGCTTATCTATCACTATTATTGAAAGTTACTGAATGACAACAGTTCATTTTATTTAAATTTACATAATTTTCAAATAAAAAATCATGCCTTGAATTGTGGAAGTTCAGAAGCTAAAATAAGTAGTTTGGAAAGCAGTGAAAGTAAAAATTGTATTCCATAGTTTCGAAATAAAGGAATACCATTTTTAGCTCACCTGAGCACTTGTGCTCATGGTGAGCTTTTAGGATCACTCTGTATCCGTTGTGCGTTGTGCGTCGTGCGTCGTTCGTCGTCAATTTTTGCTTTAAACAACATCTCCTCTTAAACCCCTGGGCCAAACTTGATGAAACTTGCCACAAATGTTCCTTGCATGAAGCTCTTCCAAAGTTGTTCAAAGAAATCAATTCCATGCAGAACTCTGGTTGCCATGGCAACCGAAAGGAAAAACTTTAAAAATCTTCTTCTCTGAAACCACAAGGCCTAGAGCTTAGATATTTGGCATTTAGCACCCTCTAGTGGAACTCTACAAAGATTGTTCAAATTATTTTCCTGGGGTCAAAATTGGCCCCGCCATGGGGTTTTTCGTTTTTCTTCTTATAAATTCTGTTTTTAACCTTTGATTTTCTACAGTTATCAACCAGATTTTGACACAAACTTTATACCATCTTAAAATTCAATTTTTCCTGAACAATTCATACACTGGTTGTTCAGTGATAAAATTAAAAACAAAAATTTTAGTAGCAGAGTGAAAATTTCAAGTGACAAAATTCCAATATTTCTACCTGTCTTAAACTATATTTAGGTTCAATGTAAGGTGTTATTATATTGCAGTACCACAGTATAGCTCTAGATGCTTGACAATGACCTAGTGAACTTTGCTATTTAGATCTGTGTTATATCTGTGTTATGCAATAATAAGAACTTTGCTCTGGAAGATTTTATACTGTAAATGTTGTCATTTTCTATGGATATTGACCAAATAAACTTTCTTACTTTATAGCTCTTTGCAAATCAGGCTTTTCTGAATATTTTATTCACTGTTTGTAAAACATATTTCTAGCACGTTCTCAAAATGTTCAGACTATATTAGACACATTTTTTGCATGGGCGAACAGTGTGATCCAGATCGTCCAAGAACTATGTCACTGTATCTAAAAATATAATTTTCTTGTGATCACCCTAGCGGTCACAATTTTGCTTCGATTGTCATGAAACTTAGTCAGGACACATTTTGTTGCATGGACGAACAGTGTAGATCCAGATCGTCCAAAAACTAGGTCACTGTTACTAAAAATAGAATTGTCTTGTGAACACCCTAGCGGACACAATTTTGCTTCGATTGTCATGAAACTTAGTCAGGACACATTTTGTTGCATGGGCGAACAGTGTAGATCCAGATCATCCAAAAACTAGGTCACTGTTACTAAAAATAGAATTTTCTTGTGAACATCCTAGCGGACACAATTTTGCTTTGATTGTCATGAAACTTAGTGAGGATGTTTGTCCCAATGATTTCTCGGATGAGTTCGAATATGGGTCATCTGGGTCCATAAACTAGCTCACTGTTACTAAAAATAGAATTTTCTTGTGAACACTCTAGCTGTCACATTTTTTCTCCGATTGTCATAAAACTTGGTAAGGATGTTTTTCTGAATGATATCTCAGAGGAGTTTGAATATGGGTCATCTGGGTCCAAAAACAAGGTCACTGTTACTAAAAATATAATTTTCTTGTTAACACTCCAAGGGTCTCATTTTTGCTCTGATTGTCCTGAGAGTTCATCAGGATGTTTGCTCCAATGATTTCTCAGACGAGTTTGAATATGGGTCATCAAGGTCCAAAAACAAGGTCACTGATACTAAAAATAGAATTTTCTTGTTAACACTCTAGGGATCACATTTTTCCTTCTATTGTCATGAAACTTTTGTCAGAATAGTTGTCCCAATGATTTTTCGGACAAGTTTGAATATGGGTAATCTGGGTCCAAAAACTAGGTCACTGTTACTAAAAACAGAATTTTCTTGTGAACACTCTAGGGGTCACATTTTTGCTGCGATTGTCATGAAACTTGGTCAAAATGTATTTCCCAATGATTTCTCTGACAAGTTCAAATATGAGTCATCTGGGTCCAAAAACTAGGTCATTGTTACTAAAAATAGAATTTTTCTTGTTAACACTAGGGGTCACATTTTTGCTCAGATTGTCATGAAACTTAGTGAGGATGTTTGTCGCAATGATATCTCAGTTGAGTTTGAATATGAGTCATCTGGGTCCAAAAACTAGGTCACTGTTGCAAGAGACTAAACTCAGGTGAGCGCTTTTAGGGCCATCATGGCCCTCTTGTTTTATTTTGCTGAGAAAAATCAATAATTCACCGGAAAACATAAAAGAAAAAAATAGGATTGTTGTTGTTTAATATCAGATGTTACATGTTTTCTGTTACACTGTTTAAAGGCGGACAAATGAAACAGCTCTTACTGTTTTCACTGTTTTTAGCTCACCTGTCACAAAGTGACAGGGTGAGCTTTTGTGACCGCCTGATGTCTGTCGTGCGTCGTCCGTCGTCCATCGTCAACAATTGCTTCAATTGACTTCTTCTCTTAAACGGCTTGGCCAATTTTGATGAAACTTGCCACCGATGTTCCTTGCATGAAGCACTTCCAAATTGTTCAAAGAAATCAATTCCATGCAGAACTCTGGTTGCCATGGCAACCGAAAGGAAAAACTTTAAAAATCTTCTTGTCTGAAACCACAAGGCCTATAGCTTAGATATTTGGCATTTAGCATCCTCTAGTGGAACTCTACAAAGATTGTTCAAATAATTTCCCTGGGGTCAAAATTGGCCCCGCCCCAGGGGTCACTTCATTTTGCATAGACTTATATAGGAAAAGCTTTAAAAATCTTGTCTGAAACCACAAGGCATAGAGCTTAGATATTTGGCATTTAGCACCCTCTAGTGGAACTCTACAAAGATTGTTCAAATTATTTCCCTGGGGTCAAAATTGGCCCAGCCCCAGGGGTCACTTCATTTAAAAAAGACTTATATAGGAAAAACTTTAAAATTCTTCTTGTCTGAAACCACAAGGCCTAGAGCTTAGATATTTGGCATTTAGCACCCTCTAGTGGAACTCTACAAAGATTGTTCAAATTATTTTCCTGGGGTCAAAATTGGCCCCGCCCCAGGGGTCACTTCATTTTACATAGACTTATATAGGAAAAACTTTAAAAATCTTCTTGTCTGAAACCACAAGGCCTAGAGCTTAGATATTTGGCATTTAGCACCCTCTAGTGGAACTCTACAATGATTGTTCAAATTATGTCCCCTGGGCCAAAATCTGCCACGCCCTAAGGTTCTCTTGGTTTACATTATAGTTATGTAGGAAAAACATGAAAAATCATTTTTCTCCGAAACTAATAGGACTAGACCTTAGATATTTGGTGTTGAGTATTGTGAAGAGACCCTTTACCAACATTGTTTTAATGTTAGCCCTGGGGTCAATATTGGCTCCGCCGTGGGGGTCCTTAATATGTAAAAAGGGCAATTTTTTAAATTCTTCTTACTGGAAACCTCAATGCCTTCAGCTTAGATATATAGTATTTAGCATTGTCTAGTGGATATCTTCCAAGTTTGTTTAAATTATGTCCCCTGGGCCAAAATTGGCCACGCCCCAGGGTTCTCTTAGTTTGCATTGATTTATATAGGAAAACATAAATTATCATTTTTCTCTGAAATTAATGCGACTAGACCTTAGATATTTCGTGTTGAGTATAGTAAAGAGATCCTTTACCAGCATTATTTAAATGTTGGCCCTGGGGTAAAGCTGAAAGTACTTTTGTACTCAGGTGAGCGATACAGGGCCATCATGGCCCTCTTGTTTATTTTACCTTACAGACGTACTTGAAGTATCCCACAACAGCCGCTGTATCAGCAGAGGCTAGAAGCTTGATGGACGGTCTTCTCACTGACACAGAGCATAGACTGGGCTTCACACAAATCAAGGATCATGCCTTCTTCAAAACCACAGACTGGAACAGTATGAGAAAAGGTATAAATACATTCTAAAGTCAGAACATGTTGTTTAAACCTTAAAGCATATATCTGCATTACAAAGAACCATGTAGTCAAGTTAAGGCTTGTTAACATAGTTCTCAAACAGAGATCATATATTAATGTGAATTTATTGTTGACATGGAGTACTAATTTACACGGATCACATCGGCAGACAGATCCAGGAATTTGAAATCTGAAGAAAAATAACTAGAATTGTGTGAACAAGGATTTCAGATAATTGAAAGCCACTGATTTAAATAAAGCTGATTTTCCAAAAACCACAAAATTTCATCGGCAAAAATGCATTCATTGTTTGTAAAATTCTGTTACATTTATGTTATAATCTTAAATGCTCATTAATAGTGAAATTGTTTGTCAACTTCAGGCTTTACACACTTTAAACAACCCAAATATTTTTTATATTCGTATGAAGGCATCAAATTATCTTCCGTTGGCATTGAGATAGTATGGGAAAGTTACACCTGTTTTATGTGATGATGGAATATTGGTTTTAATGCAGAATATTGGTTTTAACAATGGTATAGCAACTTTTAACTGCTGTGTATATTTCAGAGACACCACCGTTTGTTCCCCATCTACAGAGTCTGGATGACACCTCCAACTTTGAAGAGTTTGAGAAGATAAAGCACCCAGTTGCCCTTGATGATCATGTGCACGATCGGGAATTCTCAGGGAGAGATCTGCCGTTTGTTGGCTTCACATTTGTGGAGAGAAAAAAGGCAGATAAAAAGTAAGTGTTAAATATTGAATGCCAACACTTTGTGAAATGCCTTTATAAAGTAAGGAAGTCTTTCAGTCTTCAATCCCTTTGAATAAATACGTTATACATAAGTTACTAACAGTGTTTTAATGCTTTTGATGAGAAAATCTGTAGTTTGATAAAGATAAGTTTTGTTGGTTGCCTTGCTAGAAATGCATTTTATCCCTATTAAAAATTTTGAAATATTACAGAGCCAATATATGTATTTTAACCCCTTAGTCCAGGGTATTATGGCAATTTGACACTGTAGATCCAGATAACCCAACATGTCCAATTTAAGATTAATTAGTTTTTTCCTGACAGTAAGTGAACAGTGTAGATCCATGGTCAGTTGGCACAGGTGTTGTAGCTGCTTTTGATCCACACTTGTCACACACTAGATAAAACTCACAAATATGAAGTAAAGGGTAAAGAAAATTTAAAAAAAAAAACAGTTAAGCAATATGATTGGTATCAGAGTGATGAGTCGATATACCATTTAGATATTCTTGTTTCCAGAAAAAAGAACAGTGTTGACATAGAGACAGCAATCAAAACAAATGGTCGTCGCTCAATGGATGTCACATTAACGGTAAAGATAGCTGAGATGAAGCAACTGCGAGAGAAATGTAACGCTCTAGAGACTTCTGAGTGCGAGCTCAAGTCGGTGATCGAGCAGCAGAAGTTAGAGCTGGAGGACAAGGAGGATATGATTGATAAACTCACCCATGAAAGTCAAACATACCAGAGAGAACTAGAGAACTACATTGCTAAAACCAATGTAACTATAGCTGTTCATATCTATATTCCTAGAAAAATAGTGATTTTAACCAAGTGACCCAAGATGGTGCAGACTCAAATTGGTTTATGGATTATCCTGATTTGTTCCAATTGGGTAAACTACCACCAATACAATAATGACAATGATAATGCTATCTGATAAGAACACATTATTTAAAATTTACCAGTAAATGTCTATTTAGGAAAAACCCTGACACAATACGAGAGAAATTCCTGACACAATGTTAGAGCAACTATGGGCAATCATAATTCAGTTACAGTCACAGTTTTCAACAGGAAATCAACCTGGATTTGTAAAGGAAATATTGGTATTTTTAGTTCATGCCATATGGAATATTTGAAAACAAGAAGTAGTCTCATAATTGGATTTGTTGTCTTATATGACAAAACAAAATGTCAGAGCTACTTTTTCATTGACATTGCATTTCTAATTGCCCAACTCAGCATAGAGAGGTCACGTGATACATGATACAACTGCTGATTTAGATCTTAAATGTCAAATTTGTGTTTTTGCTAAGTTGATTTAACTCTGAATGAGCTTTAAAAATACTATGAGTGTCAGGCCCCAGGGTTGTCACAGATTTAAATAGGGATGGGAACGGATACCTAAATCACTGTTCGGATAACCTTATACGGTATCCGGATACTATCCGAATAACCGTATTATTTTATCGACCACATAAAATAAAATTTTGCTCATTTAATATTTTAAAGTTTAAAATGCAGTACAGCTTCGCTATATCGCGATCGTTTAAGTCTTCGATCAGCCTACCGGGGTATCACACAAAAAAAAGTGTGAAAATTTGGACCAAACCATTTAACTTTTTGTGTCGCCCTTTCGAAGAAATGGCGATACATAGGGACCGCTTTGTCCGTCAGTCCGTCGGTCCGTCCGTCACGAAAACTTAACGTTGGCTATAACTTTGCCATTTCTTAATATTTCTTCATCAAACTTTCAAATCATATTGCTTATGATAACACGCTCGAGATGACACCAAATTCTCAAGGTGAAGGTCACATTTGATGGAGTTATGCCCCTTTTTGTACTTATATTTAGACACAAAAACTTAACGTTGGCATAACTTTGCCAATTCTTAATATTTCTTCATCAAACTTTCAAATTATATTGCTTATGACAACACGCTCGAGATGCTACCAAATTCTCAAGGTCAAGGTCACATTTGATGGAGTTATGCCCCTTTTTGTACTTTTATTTTTAGACACGAAAACTTAACGTTGGCAATAACTTTGCCAATTCTTAATATTTCTTCATGAAATTTTCAAATTATATTCCTTATGACAACACGCTCGTGATGATACCACATTCTTTAGGTCAAGGTCATATTTTATGGAGTTATTTCCCTTTTTAGGAAAACTTAACATTGGCTATAACTTTGCCATTTCTTAATATTTCTTCATCAAACTTTCAAATTATATTCCTTTTAACAACACGCTCCTGATAATACCACATTCTTTAGGTCAAGGTCACACTTGATGGAGTTATTCCCCTTTATATGAAAACTTAACATTGCCTATAACTTTGCCATTTATTAATATTTCTTCATCAAACTTTCAAATTATATTCCCTATGACAATACACTCATGAAGATACTATATTCTTAAGGTCAAGGTCACATTCGTTGGAGTAATGCCCCTTTTTGTACTTGCATTTTTATTCCGACAGACCCAGAGGGCGACACAAGTGTTCAACTGAACACCCATCTAGTTAAGTAAATGATGGTGTTGAAAAAAATCAAGCTACCGCGAAAAAGTACAAGAGAATAGCGGAGTAGTTTTAGTACTTGTGTTTGATTAAATTGGAGTTTCATTTCACATGGAAGCTTGCAAGCTCATACATAATAATAATCTTTAAACATAAAAATAACGCATATAGTCAGATACACTCATATGCAAGGCGATTCATATTACGAGAATCCGCCTACATCTACTAGCAGCGGCCCAAGAAAAACCACAGATTTTTATGCCCCCGCCATGAAATGGCGACGGGCATTAAGAGTTGCTCCTGTCCGTCCGTCCTTCCGTCCGTCCGTCCGTCCGTCCGATATTCTCGTGAACGCAACTCCTCCTAAACTACTGGTGGGAATTTAATGAAACTTTACCACAATGCTTGGCTTGATATGTAGTTGTGCATGAAGGTGGGGTTTCGCTCTTACATGTTCCGTTCAGAAGTTATGGCCCTTTGATACTTCCATTTACATTAGTTTTAATAGGAATATATCTTTTGAACGCAACTTCTCCTAAACTACTGGTGGGAATTTAATGAAACTTTACCACAATGCTTGGCTTGATATGTAGTTGTGCATGAAGGTGGGGTTTCGCTCTTACATGTTCCGTTCAGAACTTATGGCCCTTTGATACTTCCATTTACATTAGTTTTAATAGGAATATATCTCGTGAACGCAACTCCTCCTACACTACTGGTGGGAATTTAATGAAACTTTACCACAATGCTTGGCTTGATATGTAGTTGTGCATGAAGGTGGGGTTTTGCTCTTACATATTCCGTTCAGAAGTTATGGCCCTTTGATACTTCCATTTAGATTAGTTTTAATAGGAATATATCTTGTGAACGCAACTCCTCCTACACTACTGGTGGGAATTTAATGAAACTTTACCACAATGCTTGGCCTGATATGTTGTTGTGCATAAAGGTGGGGTTTTGCTCTTACATGTTCTGTTCAAAAGTTATGGCCCTTTGATAATTTCATTTACATTAGTTTTATTCTTATATTTTGTGTTAAGCAAAATATGCATTTTGCCCATAACTTTAAAACTACTTGAGATATTGCCTTGAAACTTGAAATATATGTTCACCATCAAAATCTACATCATAACCAACAAGACCCATAACCCTGCTTCCAATATTTTTTCAAATTATGCCCCTTCTTCACTTACATTTTGTGTTAAGCAAAATATACACTTGGCCCTTAACTTTGTTATGAATGGAGAGATTTCAAAATAACTTGGCACAATTGTTCACCAAGACAAGGTGGTGTGTCGCATACAACACCCATGCCTGTAGGTCCAAGGTCAAGGTCACTGTTACTAAAAATAGAAATTTCTTGCAAAATTGTGTCGGCTCTGTAACTTTGTTATTTGTTATTGGATTTTTAAATAACTTGGTTTAATTGATCACCATATTAAGACTGTGTGTCACATACATTCCCAAGCCTGTAGGTCCAAGGTCAAGGTCAATGTTACTAAAAATAGAATTTTCTTCTCCAGGCTGTAACTTTGTTATGAATGGAGGGATTTCAAAATAACTTGGCACACATGTTCACCATGACAGGGTGGTGTGTCCGCACAAAACCCATGCCTGTAGATCCAAGGTCAAGGTCACTGTTACTAAAAATAGAATTTTCTTGTAATAGGAATATATCTCGTGAACACAACTTGTCCTACACTACTGCTGGGAGCTTTATGAAAAACCCATAGCGGGGGCATCCGTGTCCTTTGGACACATTTCTAGTCTTATAACTACATCAAAAATTGCTTTGTAACCAATTTATAGATAAATCACATGTATCGAGTTAAAAATACATGTAAAATTTATGGTTATAGTGAATTGCATCAACATTTTTGGATATCAGCGACTAACGATAAGCGCTATTTTTTCCTTTCAATTTTTTTAATGCGGTTATTTCAAAATAACAAACTGTCAAGACTATATGCTTAAAATTCTTTTGCAATAACTTGTCAAATAATTTGAGTTTTTTTCTCTTTAACAAATTCAGCTACTTCTTTGCATCTTAACAGGTGTCAAACACACTCGGATCAAGGTAAACCAATCAACAAAACAAACAAACGCGGTCTGGAATACAATCTTCCGGCCTCCCAAATAACCACTAAATAAACAATTAACACCTCTTTTGTAAACCCTGCTGTGGCTGTCGAGTTTTCCCTGGGAAAAACCATATCCCCATCGAGATTAGGGCAAGCAGTGTAGCGTGTTTTAGAACGTGAATGGTATCCGGATACGATCTTACTATTCGGATATTTGGATATCCGCATAACCGTTCCCATCCCTAGATTTAAACAATATTGACATACAATTTATTAACAATTGTCAGCTTTTACTTCAGTAAATAATGCTCAGTTATTATTTTAAATCAGGTTTTTTCATTCTCCTTCAAAGTTGAAATCAATCTATTTTCCACGAAATCATTGGGCAGCGGCCTCTCATCTTGCAGTAAAAAAGTGCCTCTGCTCAGTCAGACATGTAATATACTGGTGCATGTAAATATACACATTAGATTACCATGGTCAATCCCAGCGCAATGGACCTGTCTATCAGTATCTTGTCCATGCTCATTTCACAATTATTTAAACCTTTGTAAAGGAAAAATATTAGTGACAATGAAAAATTTTGATTAAGTCTATGATATTTAATATACTGGCTTGACTTATTACATGAACAGGAAGTCTTAAAAAAAATGTTTGATCAAAATTACAGCGACTTGGCAAGCAGATCGAGGTGTTGGTAGAGGAGCGAGCCAAAATGGAGATGAAACCGGAGCAGCTATGGAAAGAGTTCACAGACATGAGCTCCGAAGCAAGTCACATTGAAACGAAATTACATCAGCTTCAGATAGAGGAAATGCAGGTTACTGTTTTTGAATTTAAAAGCTATATTGTGTTTAACATATTGAATGCCAGTACATTGGTCTTATTGTCTTTCAAATTAGATGGGCGTTTAATAAAAATAGAAGGGGAATTTTGAGTAAAAAAAAACAACAAAATGACAGATTCTTAAGCCTAGTCTTATGGTCGTGGGAAATCTCGAAAAGCTCAGGAGACAGAAAATTTGGTGTTGTAAAACAAAGAATTACCATTAAATTATTAATAGTCTGGTATGTTTTTTCATACTCAAAATGTTTTTGTTTCTTTTTATATGGTAACAGGATGTGATCTCCCAACTGGAGGAGGAAAAAGGTGCACTTGTGAGAAAAGTAGCGGGGAGAGACAAACAGATAACATCATACAGGGAGCAGCTGGAAACCTGCCAGAAACATAAACAACAACTACAGTTCAAGCTTGATAAGGTAGGTAACTCCAGAAACATGTACAACAACAACAGTTCAAGCTTGATAAGGTAGGTAACTCCAGAAACATGTACAACAACTACAATTCAAGCTTAATAAGGTAGGTAACTCCAGAAACATAAACAACTACAGTTCAAGCTTGATAAGGTAGGTAACTCCTGACAGAAACATGTACAACAACTTCAGTTAAAGCTTGATAAGATAGGTTACTCAAAAAGTTCTTCCAATATTAATGCTCATGTAGGTCATTCATTAGAAAATAGCTTATCACTACTACACATTTACTCTTAACTTCTCAGTTAACCCTTTCATCCATAAATATGCCATTTTAACCCATGTGTGACCAGTGTAGATCTAGATCAGCCGGCACATCCATGATCTTGATCTACACTGTTTGCCCATGCAATAAAGGTGTGTCTATGGAGGAAAGGGTTAACTTATTTTCCTCACCCACTAAACTGAAATATTTAAATAAAAAATGTTAATGCACATCAAGATCATAAGTTTTAATATTGTCAACAATCCAGTTTTTGTGGGCAGTTTTGATTGTAGCCATGTCCTGGAACCCATGGTTGCATTACAAACAGTGCTCAAGATCATCAAACTACAATTGCAGATTATAAATGCTCAATGAGATTCTTGAAATTTAAGACCTATCAAGTTTTAGTTTTTTTATCATGCATTAGGAAGACTGTCTCGAGAAACTTCATTGCATTCAAAATGCAGGATGATTGTAACTATAACTTTTCCTAAATTCACAAGAAATAAACCATTGATTGTTTTCAGGAGCGGCGTAAGTCTCAAGATGTGCAGAAGCGTGGGTTCACCCTGCTGGAGACAAGTGAGGATACCTGGAGACAGCAGATTGAAGACAAGAACTCTGAAATCATCGACCTCAATAAGAGGATAGCAGTAAGCAGTTCTTCTATATTGTCACAACTTGTATAAGTTGTTTATAAAAATCTAAATAGCTGACAAAGATTTTCTATGATTTTTAAGTAAGGTTGTGTTTCCCTTGCCTTTACTGACTTAACTGATTTGCAGGAAAAGACCATTGTTGTGATGATCAACAATTTCTGGTATGTCTCTTGGCAGCCAGATAAAGGTGACATAAAGCCTGTGGTTTATCCTCATGGCTGCCAGCTTTACCAAAGCCAGTGGTATGTCTCATTGCTGCTAGCTTTAGATAATGAAGAGAAGGGTATGGCCCATGGCTGTCAGATATAAGTTTGACATATTAAGCGATCAATTTACCTCATTTTTGCTGGCTATAAGTTTCAAAAACCATGGCTGGTCCCAATGCTGCCAGCTACAGCTTACAAGTTCTGTTTGTGTAATCCAGTGAAACTAACTGAAGTTGTTTGTTTGTGTTTGCTAGGAGTTAGAGGATCTACTTGATGTGTATGATACCCAAGAGAAAGAGTACATGGAGAGAGAACGGCAGCTGAGGGAGAAGTTCAGACAGCAGGACAGCGAGCACAGGGACGTTGATATCTGTGTCACTGTTCATACTTCACCATCACCTAAGAAAGATAGAAGATACACTGAGAAAATCAGGGTAGGGCTAATCAGCTCTCTATAAATCTTAACCCTTTACTCACAAATATACACGGTTTATTACATGTGTGAACAATGCAGATCCAGATCACATCTATGTCATCTGATCAGGTTCACTCCCTTGACAAAATTAACCTAATGAATCAAAATAGTGGACATTGGAGATGTAAATCAGGTGGCACAGATGTGCCCATGGATAACAGCTGTATCCCATGGAGTAAAGCATTGTAAGTATCAATCTTAATGCTGCATACTTTTTAAAATGGTGTGTTAACTTTAGGAGACATATTGACAACATTATATTTAAAGGCTCAGGCAAAATGAACATTGTTTTATTTGTATTATGTTAGTGGTTTTCTTTTCCTAAGATTTCGATTACTGTATGTATCTTTAAAGAGGAGATAATGTCCAACAGCAATGTTTGGATTGTGAAAGAAACAGAATTCTAACTTCTGAATATTTTTTCTGTAGGTGATATAGTCACATATTCTTTAAAAGAAGGATCATTCCTTCTAAAATTACTATGTTGTTATGTGCCAATTTTTTGTATCCTAGGAGTTAGAAGACAGATTGGAAAAACGAGACAAAGAAAAAGAAAACTGGGAAAAGAAAGAAGAAGAATTGAGAGACACCATAGATAAACTGAAAACTGAGCTGGAGACTAAACTGCAGAAGGTCAAGTTGACCTCCGACATGAAGGAATCACTGGCCAATCAAGTGCACATGTACCAGGAGGAGGTACAACAACAAAGGGAGGTGATCAAGGTTAGTGCTTTAACCCTTTCCTCCATATATCCATCTTTTTTCACATGTGCTAACAGTGTAGATCTAGATCAGATTGCACATACGTGCCGTCTAATCAGGATCTGCACAGAAATAACCTAATGAATCAAAAAGCAAACAGTGTACATTCGGATCAGTAAGCATGGATCTGCCAGTTATAAGTTTACATTGAGGATGATTCTGAATCTTTTCTCATTATTACAAGCAAACTTTTTCAAAGCAAGGAAATTTTAATATATGTAATAAGATTTAACAACATTAGTTACGTTAAAGTTTTAAATGGTGGTGAATACATATTTATTTCTTACAAATTTGATTAGTTTTAAAAAACATATTTACAAATTTCTACTGTCTCTTTCGAAAACACTTTATTTTCTATTTATTAAAAATAAATAAATTACAGACAGAAAATTATTGCAATGTTATGTAACACACCAGATTGCTTCAATCATTCTTGAATTATTGATAAAACTAAATTAGCAATATCAACTCTCTGACAGCCATATTTTGGGCCAGTTTGGCACACTTGTTAAGAAAATAGTATATTCTTACAATATTACACTTATAACACTTTTATTTTATTAGAAATCAGGGTTGGGCAGTAAATACCACCCCCAGTACTTACCGGTGGTATTTACCTGTATTTACCAGCCTGGAAAATTCTTCCCAAAGTGGCAAATACTGGCAAATACTTAACAGATGAGTATTTTTGCCTTAAAATACTGCAGAAATCTCAACTTAGTTGACTATTGTTAATGTATAATCATAATAATAATTAAATTACTCAGATATTTTAATTATGCCCCCGCCATGAAATGGCGACGGGCATTAAGAGTTGCTCCTGTCCGTCCGTCCGTCCGTCCTTCCGTCCGTCCGTCCGTCCGTCTGTCCGTCCGTCCGTCCGTCCGTCCGTCCGTCCGAAATTCTCGTGAACGCAACTCCTCCTAAACTACTGGTGGGAATTTCATGAAACTTTACCACAATGCTTGGCTTGATATGTAGTTGTGCATGAAGGTGGGGTTTCGCTCTTACATGTTCCGTTCAGAAGTTATGGCCCTTTGATACTTCCATTTACATTAGTTTTAACAGGAATATATCTTGTGAACGCAACTCCTCCTAAACTACTGGTGGGAATTTAATGAAACTTTACCACAATGCTTGGCTTGATATGTAGTTGTGCATGAAGGTGGGGTTTCGCTCTTACGTGTTCCGTTCAGAAGTTATGGCCCTTTGATACTTCCATTTACATTAGTTTTAATAGGAATATATCTTGTGAACGCAACTTCTCCTTAACTACTGGTGTGAATTTAATGAAACTTTACCACAATGCTTGGCTTGATATGTAGTTGTGCATGAAGGTGGGGTTTCGCTCTTACATGTTCTGTTCAGAAGTTATGGCCCTTTGATACTTCCATTTACATTAGTTTTAATAGGAATATATCTCGTGAACGCAACTCCTCCTAAACTACTGGTGGGAATTTAATAAAACTTTACCACAATGCTTGGCCTGATATGTTGTTGTGCATAAAGGCGGGGTTTTGCTCTTACATGTTCTGTTCAAAAGTTATGGCCCTTTGATAATTTCATTTACATTAGTTTTATTCTTATATTTTGTGTTAAGCAAAATATGCATGTTGCCCATAACTTTAAAACTACTTGAGATATTGCCTTGAAACTTGAAATATATTTTCACCATCAAAATCTACATCATAACCAACAAGATCCATAACCCTGCTTCCAATATTTTTTCAAATTATGCCCCTTTTTCACTTACATTTTGTGTTAAGCAAAATATACACTTGGCCCTTAACTTTCTTATGAAAGGAGGGATTTCAAAATAACTTGGCACAAATGTTCATCATGACAAGGTGTTGCATACAACACCCATGCCTGTAGGTCCAAGGTCAAGGTCACTGTTACTAAAAATAGAAATTTCTTGCAAAATTGTGTCGGCTCTGTAACTTTGTTATTTGTCATTGGATTTTTAAATAACTTGGTTTAATCGATCACCATATTAAGACTGTGTGTCACATAAATTCCCAAGCCTGTAGGTCCAAGGTCAAGGTCACTGTTCCTAAAAATAGAATTTTCTTCTCCAGGCTGTAACTTTGTTATGAATGGAGGGATTTCAAAATAACTTGGCACAAATGTTCACCATGACAAGGCGGTGTGTCCGCACAATACCCATGCCTGTAGATCCAAGGTCAAGGTCACTGTTACTAAAAATAGAATTTTCTTGTAATAGGAATATAATTATCTCGTGAACACAACTTGTTCTACACTACTGCTGGGAGCTTTATGAAAAACCTATAGCGGGGGCATCCGTGTCCTTTGGACACATTTCTAGTTAAATTTCATATCAGATGATTACTTTAAGCACCTAAAGAAAAAAGATATTTTAAAGAACTGTCTTTTTTACTTAGAACCTAAAAATACTGCAGGTGAAAAATTTATGCTGATCCATCTGTGCACCTGGCCATTGACACTTAACAAGCAAGTCCATAGTGGTCTAGACTATTAAAACAACATGTTTCATACAAGGATCTGTAATAGCCAGGGGCAACAAAGGCAACAGTAAAGTGTCATAAATAACCTATACAATTTGTCTAGGTGCAAGTAAATAGTTGTGTATTGGTATGACTGCAGAAAGCTGCCAAACTGTGTTCTGTTACAGATATCTTAGGGGGAAAGAAGAGACTGACTGGTAGACGGGGGCTTCTTTGTATCTAACCAGTATCTATATGTATGCTGATTATAGTTAATATTGTATAAATCACACTGTTCAATTCAATCGACAAGTAATTGCCAGTATTTGCCGGCATTTTGCCAACCCTGTTAGAAATATGTGGCTAACGTGTATATTAATATGGTTAAATATCTCCATGACAACAGGAATTGAAGGAAAGTGTTAAGTTGTGTATCACAGAGAACGAGGATGACAAGACACAGAAACAGGTCGGCCTCGAGAAACAAGTCAAGGTGAGAGCTGTGCCCAAGATCATAAAACTGAGATTGGAGACAGTCTCAAATCTCAAGCATCTGATTGATGCTTGAGATTTGATACTTGTCTAGTGAGTTTAGTTTTATTGAGGGCCTTTACATGTATGTCACTGCAAGTGAATTATGCTGCCATACAATCTGGAACATTGGACCATTGCTTACATGTTGTCCTATAAACATAGGTTATGAAATTGACAGAGCTGTCAGAACATCACATATATGTTCTTGTACCCCAATGCATGGCATTAAGTTTTAATTTTAATATTTTTTATATTTTTCCCTATGTGGTTGTTTTAACTACATAATAATTATGTTGACCATTATTATAAAATTGTATGCATAGTGTAAGTGTTTGAATCTTATCCAGTGGTGGCTGTTTAAAATGGGTGTGTCCAATTTCAAATCTGAATTCTCAACAACTAGCCTGCGTCAGTGCTCCTAGTGAATCATTCGTCACTGTGACTCTTTTCACAGTAGGATGCTGTAGTATAATATGTTTGAAAGGTACTGGTATATACATGTAATTAGAGCTAAATGGGCATGGACATTGTCATGGGTGGTAACTGTAAGTATTGAAACTGACCCCAACCAGAAATTCCAGTAAATGAAATCCACGATCAACAATGATTTCTCATTTTTAATATTTGACTTGTCAAATGTTTGAACAAATAATTAACAGGAGTTGGAGGAACAGATAGAGTGTTACCGTGACGACAAGAGACAACTTCAACTCGACGCGACCAACTTTAAACAGGAGATTGGTGATAAACAGTTCAAAATCTCCGAGCTAGAAAGGGTACTACCAGTATTTTATGTTATTTTAAGATAATTTAGGTGGATCATTTAATGCTTTTTGGTAAACTCTTTCTTCGAAAGAAAATTAGTTTCATATATAATTTATGTATGTTACTCTCTGTCACATTCAGTTATAGTGTCAAGAACAGTTTTCATGATAGAAAATCAATTTATGCCACATGATGCACTTGCTGATAAATAGTATTATACTATTCTATACCTTTATCTGAAATATTTCCTAACCAAGTACATGTAAAATATAGTGTCTAGAAACAATTTTCATAACTATGGTAACAAGCTGCATATCATTGCAGAAAATATTGTATCTTTTTAAGATACTATTAGATAAAATGGGTCACCAGTCCTAACTGTGTGGCTTTGTTAACTGTTGACCTACCAAATAAGTAATATGGTCCGATGTTTGTTAAAAAAGGGTTTTGCAGAATGTAGTAAAGACTTAGATCAAGGTAAATGGATTTATGTGCATTTTGGTGCCTGGGCCAAAGATCATAAAACTAAAACTGGAGACCAGTCTCAAATCTCAAGCACTGATTGGCTGAAATAGTGACTGGAGCTTGAGATTTGAGACTGGTCTCCATCTCACTTTTATGAATTTGGGCCCTGGTTATGCAATGTAAATTGACTTTGTGAACTTCACTGTTAGGGTTTAGCTTTTTACTATGTAACATATTTTTAGACAAACTCTCGGCTTGCCTGTAAGATCGAGCGGTTAGAGAGACAGCTGGACCACGCCCGCGAGAAAGAGATTGACCTCAGGCTGAAGAGAAATGAAATGTCAGATATCAGGTAAATCCATGTCAGATATTAGGTTAGCTTTGTCTGATATCAGGTAAATCTATGTCAGATGTCAGATAAATAGTTATTAGGTAAATCTATGTCAGATATTAGGTAAATCCATGTCAGATATCAGATCAATCCATGTCAGATATCAGATAAATCTATGTCTGATATCAGGTAAATCTATGTCTGATATCAGGTAAATCTATGTCAGATATCAGGTAAATCTATGTCAGATATCAGGTAAATCTATGTCAGATATCAGGTAAATCTATGTCAGATATCAGATAAATCTATGTCTGATATCAGGTAAATCTGTCAGATATCACATAAATCTATGTTGGATATCAGGTAAATCTGTCAGAAAGCAGGTAAATCCATGTCAGACATTAGGTAAAGCTATGTCAGATACATTAAAAACTCCCTAAATAAGTGGCCTTCGGGACTGAAGAAAACATCTGGTTAAGAGAGGATTACAGTTTACAGAGGATTTTTTATTTTTTACTTAATTTGACAAGTGGTGTACTAGTCAGTGTGTTGTATTGCCTTTCTAAGTCGAACTTGAATGTATGCATTGCATTTTTTTGACAGATAAAGACTCTAAGGCATTAAAATAAAAAAAAGATATAATAAGCATCTAACATTTTGATTTATTTACTCATATATTTTCTGTTTTGTTTTTTTTAATTATTCTCTTTATATTTGTTTCTAAAATCAACATTTTCAAGAACAGCTGCTGTGAAGAAAATTTTTGTTTTAAGAATCAAGCTTGCAGAGGAACGGGTGGCAGATATAGAGAAGGAGAAGATAACTCTGGAGGCCCGAGTGAAATCTCTCGTAGCTGATGTAGAAGATCTGAGGATCAAACAGTCGGAGGTGGATGTGAAGGCCCAGACAACAACCAGTAAAGTGATGACAGAAAACCTAGAGCTCAAACTCAAGATAGATGATGTTAACCGAACAGTTGAAAAGTTTGAGAAGCAGATAACAAAATGTGAGAGGCATATTGCTGAACTCGAGGATGATGTGGCTAGTAAGAACAAGGAGCTTGATATGCTGAAAACATTGAAAATAGAAAAATCAGAGCTAGCGAGGAAAGTGGGGGACCTTGAGGTAGACCTGCAACAAAAAGAAGAGAGACTTAAAAAAGGACTTGAACGAGACTTACAGCTCACCAAGTTGGAAAGAGAAAAGGATAACCTAGAAACCAAAGTAAAAGGTTTGGAGAAGGAGTTGTCTGATCTTAGGTCTAAGGAGAGGTCTAGTGTTGGGAAGCGAGGCTCTAAGGGGGATGATATTGAAGATTTGAGGCAGCAGAAGGGATATCTTGAGACAAGAGTGGTTTTGTTACAGAGACAGATTGATATTGCTGATAAGAAAGTGGCAGAACTGGAACAAACAATAGCAGACTCTTCTGCAGTCGCTCAAAAAGTAAAAGGTAAAGAGAAATACTTTAACTGAGATCTCTGATAGAATTCTTAATGTCATTCACAGGGTTGATCATTTTTCACAAGGTTGATCATTTTTCAGTCGGATAATTTGTTTGGATTATAGATTTCCCCACAGTGAATAAGAGTTTTTTCAAACCTTTCGCAATTTATTTGACAGAGAGTAACAGAGTGTATGCCAGTCACAATTCCAACAGACAGGTATAAACAGCACCAACATTGCATCCTGTTAGACTTCTGGTTAGACAAGTGTTGTTTCTAAATGTGGGACTTCTGATACAAAGTGTAGGTAAACCAATTCCTTCCTGAGATGAGAACTCTGCAATGTTCTCATTCCACTTGCACATATTTGTTTCAACTCTGCTGACAGACATAAAGTGGGGTTGCTATAAGTTTTAAAAAAATGTTAAGAATTTCCATAAAAATGTTTAACTGTCCAGTTAACTTTGATATTGTGACAGTTTTAGAGGCAGATCTGAGCCGGTTAAAGCAGGAGAAGTTGGCTGTGGAGGAGGAACTGAAGAGAGAGAAGTCCGAGGTAGAGAGAAAGATGAAGATTCAAGCCAATCACAGCAGAGATGTGAAGGAGGCTGAGGAAAAACTAGATAAGGTAACAGTTCTCTACACAAGATGATAAAACTAAAATACCAGTCTCAAATCTCAAGCATCTGATTGGCTGAAATGGTGACCAGTCCCCATTTCATCAGATGCTTGAGATTTGAGACTGGTTTCCAGATTTAGTAGTATGATCTTAGGCATAGTTCTTTGTGTGTGTTTTTTCTGTCGAAAGGGTTCAAGGGCATTAACCGCACTGTGCCTCCATTTTAAATATATTGCAGAAGTTTGTTACATCTTCAAATGTCTAAGAATGAATCACCATGTCATAACAGTGTCTTTCCAATATTGTTGTAAAACTGGTATATGTTATAAATAAACAAAAAATCTCACAACATACCAATGAACTCTAAGACTGGTCACTACTATATAACGTTGATGCATTTTTACATGCTTACTGTCTAACCTGTCCCACAGTGAGTCCGGGTCTGAAATGTCGAGATATTTTACATGTTTATTAATGTATACATGTATATTAATGTTTACATTAGGAACGTGAGAAGCACGATGCCATGTTAGGAGAGTTAAGGAAGGAGCTCACCGAGTCTAACCTGTCCCTCAGTGAGGCAAGGTCATTGCTGTCAGCCACTCAGAGGCAGGAGAAACGAGCCCGAGAGGCGCTTGAGACAGAAATCAGACAACTCAAACAGAGAGTGTTCAGTCTAGAGGTAATTAGCACTTAAAAAATCATACTTCATACTTCAGTTTCTTATACTCATGGATTAGAAAACAGATGGATTAGAAGATAGGTATATATTCAGCTGCTGTTAAATATATAGAGATTAGGGATGGGATTGAATATTCAAACACAAACTTTAATTGATTTATTGTTCTCGTAGTTGAACAGATTAATGCCTATTGTGTGCCATTTATGGCATCAACATTGGACACATTGAGTTTGTGGACAAAAATCTTGGATAAAATTCCAATATTCAAATATATTTGAATATGCCATATGAATATTGGAATAGTGATTTGGTATTGGATCCCATCAATATCAGAGATATAGTCTGGTGTTATGAAGGTCATGTATTTTTCTTTTAATCTATTACCTGTCTGAAATGTATTACTGATTATTTTTAATTGCTTATTAATTACTTTTGAAAAGATATTGTCTAGAATTGTTTATTGTTTATTATAGAAAGAGAAAGGCCTTCATGAGGATAAGTTGGAAAATGAAAGACAACTTTCAGTAAAGGTACGAGTGACATTATTCCTTACAATTATTTGTTTAACTAAGCATCAGGATTCTTTATAGTGTTCTCTACCAGCTTTATTTTTAGTTACACTATAGTTTTTATTTCTGTTTACAGCAACATTGTATTAAAAATTAAACCCAGTCATTTTTCATGGTAATTGAAGCTGTATCGTATGGGAACACGATAATTTTATTTGCAAGAATTTGTTGTGCAAGATAATTTTAAGCTCAACTTTTTGGGGAAAAGCCTACTCGCATCAGCATCTATGTCGGCTTACTTAAAGTTTAAGTGGATAACTGAATCTACTTTAGATGTCATCTTGAAACTTTGAATATACATTCACCATCAAAGTTTAAATTATTACAAACAAGCCTCATAACTCTGTTTCAGTTTGCATTAAATTTATTTATGTCCCAAATCATGACTTCATTTCCAACAATATCCATAACTCATCCAAGAATATTTTCACAGTTAAGCCCTTTTCAGTAAACTTGGCCCAAGATTTTTAAACTGAAACCAGTTGCATTTCAGCCAATCATATGCTTGAGATTTGAGACTGGTCTCCTGATTTTGTGTTATGATCTTGGGTCTTGTTAAGTTTGCAGTTGTCATTTTGTTATCTCAGATAATGACATTTTCAGGAGCAGGAAGATATGCAGCAGCTGAAATCTCAGAATGAAAGTTTGCAGAAAAAGTGCAAGGTGAGTGCAAAATGGTGCTGACTATTCAATAGTGGTTATTCAGTTTAGATGACTACTTACAGTAGTCAAAATGTACTGTACAGATTTCCTTATTCTAAAGATGAAGCTGACTATTCATCAATCATTTAATTATTTCTATGTCAAATCACAAAAAGATCAGCCTCTGTAAAGGTAAGTAAATGTACCAATTTCATGAAATAAAGGTAGTACCTGGCCCCAAGATTATAAAACTGGAAACCAGTCTAAAATACCCGTCTCAAGAATCTGATGCTTGAGATTTAAGACATGGTTTCAAATCTCAGTTTTATGATCTTTAACCATGATGGACAGTTCAGTTTTTTTTCAGTCCAACTTGAATTATATCTTTTATCATATTCTAAAACATATGCCCACTTTTCAACTTTTTTAAAAGGAATCAAAGATCAAATTTCTTGTTGATGTGAATAAATTATATTCAGATAAACATGTATATGTACATTGCTAGACTGTATATGATTTTGTTTTTCAAATGAAAATCACTTGGGGAAAATCTCTGATAGAACTGATTAAACAGTATTTTCAAGAGACTCAGCTGTCCATTATTATTTTGACTGCTTTATTGTAAATATAGTTCTTCAGTAAATGTTGTGGATGGTAAGGGAGGAAAGTATTGTATACCTAATGATTTGACTGCCTGCAGGAATTAGAAGAGAAATTATCAGGTGGACAGAGAGAAAAGACAGCCAGTCTGATGGAGCGCCAGTTGCTGAAGGAAAATCTTGCTCAGAAAGAATACCAGTATCAAGTTGAATCTCAGGTAATCTACCAGATCCTAAGATTATAAAACTGAGATTTGAAACCAGTCTCAAATCTCAAGGATCTCATTGACTGAAATGGTGTTCAGCCAATTACATGCTTGAGATTTGAGACTGGTTCAAATCTCAGTTTTATAATCTTCAGCCCAGTAGACTTCTACACTGTGTACTGTGTATAGTAACATTTACAATGTCACCTTTTAAAAAGATTTCATGCAGATTATTTTTTCTTCCTTTTAATCATTTAGATGTAAAATAAGTGTTTGAGTTTGTCTATTTACTCCAATTTACTTCTTTTATTCTGTTTGCTTTTTCATTTGTTGATTTGTGAATACTGTTCGAGCATGTCACTGATATTAAAATAAGATAAAGTAATTTCTGTTGAATTAACTAATCTTACCAAATCAAATATTTGTGTTATGTAGAAAGTGGAGAAGCTGCGTGGGATCTGCTCAGAGTTGGAGGCTCAGATTCGGGACCTTGAGGCCCTGCATCTGGAACATGAGGCCCAGGAGGCAGAGTGGAACAAGATGAAGCTAACTTATGAGAAGGCTGTGGAGGAGAGAGAAAATGACCTGGAAGGAGCAAACCAGCGGCTCAATGTGCTCAAACAGTTCAGGTATTGTTGAATTTGACTAGTTTCAGTTTACAGCACATTCTTTAGGATTTTATTTAAAAAAACTTTACACACTTAACAGGTGTATTACAGTAACTGTCTTCAAAACAATAATGTAGGCAGCACAGATCACAGGATGACTTGTCGCAGACTGAACCAGACTCAGATCCTTTATGCTTCGAGTACATTCCTATAGTAAAGTACCTGGTGTATCCCACCAGAACCAAACTTGCTTGAATATCCTCTATACAAGTTTTGTAGTTATCTTTTACATACATGTATGCAAGGTTTGGATGGGAAAAATCTGCCCTAGAAACATGTTTTGGTTGTGAGTGAACTTGGCTCATCTCATAAAATCAGTTTGGAGTATTTCACTATAAACTTAATTCATTGTTAAAACACAGTGTAAGACTTAGTAAATACAATCATAGTTCAAAATATTTCGTCATTGCTGGTGTGTATAAAATACATCGGTACTGGTGTATATATATTACATCAGTCACTGTCATATATTTATAACATAAATCACTGTTTTGACTGTAGTGTGTGTATATTTCATAACTGACAGACAGAACTCGGCAGACGTAGCCCAGCAGGTGAAGCAACAGTTGCAGGAAGCCAAGGAGAAATACAAGGCTGACCTGGACACACTCAAGAAACAGATCGCTGAGATGCGTACCAACTCACAGATAAACAACACTCTGGTATAGATAACTTGAAGTTTCAACCCTTTCTTTCATTTATACAGGATTTATCACATGTGTGACCAGTCTAGAACATCATGGTAAGACGGCTTATCAATGCTGTCTAATCAGGATCTACACTGGTTGCTTCTTTGTCAGATATAACCTAATGGAAAGCGAACATTGTAGATCCTGATCAGATGCCATGGATGTCCTGGCTGATCTTGATCTAGACTTTACCCAAGGGATAACAACCATATCCCATAGAGTTCAGGGTTAAGTAACCAGTGCTGATTTTATACCATCTTTTTATGTGAATGATTTACATTCAGTTCACTCAGGACCAGCAGTATTTTGTTCAAACCCTTAACTGGTATTCTGCTGTTGAAATGTTTTAGGAGTGTATTATCAGACATAACTTTGTCAAACACAGATTGATAAAATCCTCTATATAATGCTAACCTTTCTTGTGCTATTTAACAAAAATTTGCCTTTGCTAAAAGCTTTTTCAATCTGATTTTCAAAGGATTTGCATACTATTTGAATATCTAGTGTATGAAATTACCTGGTGTCTTTTGGTAATACTGATATATATTCCAATAGAAGACAGAGTTAGAGACCCAGAACTCGAAGATGCAGACGGTGCTGGAGCAGCAGAAGATAGTCATAGATAACGACAACGAGGAAAAGAGGAGGCTCAAAGAGGAGGTCATTATGCTAGCTCTAAGTATTGAAGTTTATATTTGCAGTAATTAATATAGCTGTACCTTTTTTAACCAGAATTTCTTTGGAAAATCCTGGTTATTAGATCAGGGTATGTTTTCTGGCAGGCGAGTATCAACATTTTATTAAGTTGTTTGTTTCAGTTCACTTTTTTCAGTAACCATTCAAAGTAGATCTTGAAAATTATTATAATTGACTGACATTTCAAGTTCTATAACTATTGACTGTATTTTGTCCTAGTTTTGCCACTTTTAACTTAAAATTTAAGAAGAAAACCTGATGTTGTTGCATTGTTGCATCTTCTTGTTTATCATAATATTCTGAGAAAGTCGCAATATAACATTAGTTACGTGGTACCAAGAATCAAATGAAAAATTTTCTTCGGATATTAAATCTCTACTGGGTTAAGTCATAATAATGGGATAAAAATTCAAATATTTTTCTATGCTAATGTAAGGAAAAATCTGTTTGTCTAATAAATTGGTACTGTCATATGTCTGAAACCAGTAGCTACCTGTTGAATATTTCATTTATATTTCTTCCAAATAAATTTGACCAACATGCTGCATCTGCAATAAACAAATAATCTCAAATGAAAGATATAAACTTTTATGATACATGAAATTGTCCAAAGATCATAAAACTAAAGCCAGAGACCAGTCTCAATTCTCAAGCACCTGATTTGCTGAAATTGTGAGTGGTTGCCATTTCAGCCAATCATATGCTTCAGATTTGGGTCTGGTCTCCAATCTCAGTTTTATGATCTTTGGTCATTAATTGTTTGACGCAGTAAGACTTGGAAGGTTATTTTAGATTTGATCATGACATCATCGTTGTGTGTGTTTAATTATAGATCAGTAAGATCTTAACGGAGAACCAGGAAGTGCGAATCAAGAACATAAAGCTGCGCCAGAACCTCGAGGAAGCTGTTGACAAACTGGAAATCATCTTTGGTGAGAAAATTGACCTGGAAAACTTCACAGAGGCCCTGCAGGTGAGTTAAACATAACATGAATTGTAATTTTCACAGCATGATGTGACTTGTATGTTGCACATATCTAGTCGGGGCCCAAGATCATCAAACTTATATTGGAGACCAGTCTCAAAGATTTGAAACCAGATGCCATTTGAGCCAATCAGATGCTTGAGATTAGAAACTGTCACATGATTTAGTTTTATGATGTTGGGCCCTAGTCAGGTTGTTTTTTTTATATCTGATATACATGTATTGAAGCATGCTACACATATGATAATTATCCATGTATTCTATGTACAAGAATAAAATTTATGTATCAGCTAACACAACTGTCTGGTATATGGATGGGGTTCTATAATCATGGGTAAGCCAGAATTCCTTGGAATTTCAAGCACACAAAATTGCTATGTTTAAATTAACTAAATTGTCCTTGGTATCAAACAACCATTTTTTGTTTTCATATATATTGCACAGTTTAAAGAGATTTTCTTATTATTTGCATTTGACTTAAAGTGGTATCATTGTTTATTATACTGCAAAGAAATTTGCTTGAATATGATTGGATAATTTGCCGTTGATGTATATCCGTATTTACGGATCGGCCGTAGATATGAACGCACGTGCCTAAATTTCCCTCTCTGGCCTCTCACCTTTTTCTTTTCGTCCGCCATTTTGTTTTGAATTTCCGTAAAAATGCATAATTTGAAGCCAATCTTGTAAATTATAAAGCGGTATGCTTAGGGATTACTAAAATTGTTACAGAAAATATTTGTGTTATGTTTTTAACGTTGAAAACGATCAGATTATTCTCAAATTTTGTAAATCAATATCAAACCGATATTCCATTCAATTTCTATAGTAGTGACGTCATGCAGGTAAATTAATGACGTCAGACATGTAATTATTGAGGTTCTTAGCGGGGAATTAAGCCGTTCGGCATTAAATATGCGAAATAAATGAAAAATCACTGTTTTCTAATTATTTTTGTCTGAAAAAGTCTTTGCAGTATAATAAAACAATTATTTGGTTCCTTGAAAGGGTATGTGAGGATATATTGCCGGTCTGGATGTCATATTATCCCTCGCCTGCGGCTCGGGTAATATAACACCCAGACCGGCAATATATCCTCACATTCCCTGTCAAGAAACCAAATAACTATATAATATTTGCATATTTTGAGTAAGGGGAAATGAACATCTGCCAATGGCGCCAAAACCGCTTGTTTACAACGTGACGTCATTTGTCAAACATCTAAATTTGAGACCATTTTCTAAACATTCTCATTCGGTATGTTATGTGCATTAGGGTACCAACGTGAAAAAAGCAGTGAAAATAAAAATGATTTTCCACTGTTTGAAAACAGTGAAATACCACTTTTATTTCACTGGTAAAATTCTATAATTCACTTAAAAGCATAAAATAAAAGTGTTTCTCAGAAAAAAAACAACATCTCGTTAGAAGATGAGTTTTATAGTATTTTAAGATTAACAGACCTTTCTGCCATTGTACTATGTATATATGATGACGCTGTGATTTAGGGTCTTCACTTCCTGGAGAAGTACCGGTTCGAGAGCACGATCGATCAGCAGATGAAACTGATAGATTATCTCCAGGAACTCTGGCAGGACAGCGTCCACAAGAAGAAAAAGGTCAGTCAGTGTACAACATTGTCTTGTCACAGCAGGGCTTTTCTTCACTGCCATGGGAAGGGGCCCATGCCCTATAATTTGAGGGAATATAGTGTGATTTCTTCTATAAGGGGAAAGAAAAAAACCTGACGTAAAGTTACTTTTGGGGGAAAACTGCGTTTTTTAAGAAATGCAAACAGAAGAAGCAAACAGTGTAGATCCTGTTCAGATGGTCCTGATGTGATGGTTGATCTGGATATACCCTGGTTGTGTACATGATAAAAGGCGTACATTTTGTATAAAAAATGAATGGAGTGAAGGGTTAACAGATTTGTCAAGCCTAGAAGTAAAGGGAGATAACTGCACCTCAGTTTGACTCAATAGGTCAAATATTTCTATGACAGAAATGAATATCCTTGTATTTGATATCAGAATAAATTTAGATAAACTGGCATTTTCCTTCTGTTGGATCTCCATAGTTCAGTATTAGGTCAGTGAATTACCGTGAAACAAACTTTTAAATCATTGGTAAACTTGGTTCAAAGTGCTTATTAAAGTTATCAACCTTTAAGTTAATATACAATACTTTTTGTGAATGTTTAATAAAATAATGATGTTTTTTTTATATTTAAAGACACCATCAAAAGATGGTTCAGTCAGGGTAAGTGAAAACAGAGCTTCTGGTAGTGTAAAGCATTCATATATATCGCTTCATGGTGCAGGGCTTAGAAATTGTAAACATATCTCTATATAACTTAACCTAAACCAGAACAGGTTTCGGGTTATATGTGTACCAGTTAATCCAGCTTAAAACATATACTAGTATTTGATTGATAGCTACTGGCCTTATTAGAAATCAATTATGATTTGTTTCCAAAGGGAATAGCAATGCATAGAACTGGGCAAGTATATAGTTGTGAGTCTTAAAATATCGATCATTCAGATTCAGCTTTAGTACATAACTTTTTCTATACAAGTGATCTCATTAGTTATCTGTGAAACTACTATCCCTTTTAATATATATCTTTAATGAAAGAAAATAATTTCTTTTAGAAGTAAACATGTTTTTTGTTTCTGGTAAATTCCTGTTATTTTAATTGAGTTCACACGATACATGTTAATTGTCAGCTTATGCTTTTATTATGCTTTGTATTATATGTTGCAATTGTTAATTTTCTAAAGAAATGATGGGCAGAACATTATTCACTATAGTAATTTGCTGTAAAAAATAGAATGGTAAAACACTGGTTATTGCCTATTGTTTTTCTGGCAGTATCTGAGACTGGTTAGTTATGTAGATGGTTTTTGCATCAAAGCTTGTGGTCTACAAGGTCATTTAGTGTAATGCCACTCTGCTGATAACATGTCACCAGTCAGTATAACATGGATTGATGTCCGGTGCAATTGCATTATGAAAACCCTGATTAAAATGTTTCCAAAGTCTTGTTGTGGTCAGACATCTGGGTAGAATCTAGTTTAGTGGACCCTGGGTATTCAAAACACAAAAAGCCCTGTGGCATTTGAGCATGGGAAGCAGGGATATGGGGGCGGAAGCCCCCATTTAAACTCATTATTAATGAAATTTGTTTGGCACATGACATACCAGAATTTGCTCTCAAGCAATGCTCTATAATTAAATATTGGGATTCCGCTAAGCTAGATGTGTCCCCAGACATCATAATGGTCAACTGTCAATGTATAATAAATAAGATCTCATTTCGTTTATTGAACTTTACATATAGAAAAGTGTTTTAAATGTTCATTAGTGTAACTGATACCATGTTATTTGTTTATTGCTATGTTTTGCACTTCATATCAATAAAGATTTTTATGTGCTGAGCCAAAATATAAAACAAGTCTGGAAGCAACTTATTGTAAAAGTTTAATGGGTGTAAAACTGTAAATATATATGAATGTAAAAAACATAACAGTACTTTGCCTCATGAGTACAGTTATGCAAGTTTGAAGGGAAACCCAGATTTATATGCATGTACCAACAATGTACATGTACCAGGTTTCTAATGTCAGTTTCATAATATTCAGCGCAGAAATGGATACATACAAAGTCTGCATATATTTGAAAGTCATTTGTTTAAATTGTGTCACTGTTCCAAGCTATTAGAACATTCTGTGTTACAGTTTAATTCAGTTTTGGTAAAAATAAAGTTTAATACAGATTTAGTTATATTTCTGTTTTGTTGTTTTGTAGGGTGGTAAACTGTTTGGCAAGGGTAAAGACGGCACGACAACCCTGCCTATCATGGGTGACCTGCAGTCGGCTCTCGACAAGGAGTGTAAGAAGAACAAGCAGCTTCAGGAGCAGCTCGACCGACTGAGGAGGGAAAACTACACACAGGCTAATGAATGTTTGTATCATCACAAGTTTGTTTGTTTGTTTGTCTGTCAATTTAACATTTTTTAACCCTTTCTTCCATATAATATACATATTTTATCTCGTCATGACCAGTGTAGATCCAGATCAGACAGCACTGGCTGATCTGGATCTACAATGGTTGCCCACACCCCACAAAGGCATATATTATAGGATAAGTGCAAAACAATTGTAACCTTATACAGAAGGCATGTTACAAGGATTTGCATTCAACCCATGATGCCCGGAGGAAAGGGTTTAAGTTCATGAAATAATCTTGTGTTCCTTTAAAACCCAGGATCTAAACGGAAGGGAAATGTGATATAAAGAAGGTGTGTAATGATAAACTTATCACATGCTTTGTTTCCATTTCATAGAAATTGACCATTTCATTCAAATTATGAAGAAGAATTTTAGTAACTGAATTAAAATTTATTTTTAATAATTTTCAAATAGAATGCCATTGTTACAGTGTTAAAGGTCAAGGGTGCATTGCGAGAGAAGATGGTCTCTGAGCCTGCAAGTCTGACCCCGACCATCAAGGCAGCTGTCTCAGTGCTGATCCAGTCTCCTTCCAGCCAGGCACACCCTGCCAACTCCCTGCTGACCCCAAGTGTGAAGAAATCCTCACGCATGCTTGCGCCTCCTGCTCCAACCCCTCAGAGGATGCACCACAACATCCCACACAGATTTGTGACGGGGCTCAACACAAGGGCCACAAAGTGTGCTGTCTGTCTTGGGAGTGTGCCCTTTGTGAAACAGGCTGCCAAATGTCAGGGTAAGTAATCTCACAAATTTAACCAAGTAGGCAATGAATTTAGAAATTAACAAAATTGGCAATGATTTTAGTGGCTCAACATACACTTTTTGAATGGTCATGTACTCTTAATTATCTTGTATTTGTGTTTACAGATTTGTTCAGTTTTGTACTCAGTTTTCTTTACTCTTGACTGTCCCTGTTTGCACCGTTTTTTTTAGATTTTGGGTATGGTACATGTAGATTTAAAAAATGGACAAAACAGTGGTTATTTTCTCAAGATTTTTAGAATTCTTCAGTAATGACTGTCACTATCTACAATGATTGCAAAAGCAAGTTAGTTTCAGACCCATTAGTTTCAGACCCATAAAAATACAGTAATCAGTATATTGGCATGTTTTTCTTTCAGAATGTTTAATGGTCTGCCATCCTAAATGCATCAGCTCAGTTCAAGCAACTTGTGGTCTACCAACAGAGTACATCCGTCACTTCAGTACACTGATGGACAAGAGTTCAGCATCAGAAGAAGATGCAGGAAGTTCTCCATGTGTTGTAGACAGCAGTGAAGATGGAATCTTCAGGCTGAAAGGATGGCTCAAAGTTCCCAAGTACGTCGCTTTAATACATGTATTCTAATAAGTAATAAAGAAACAGATTAATACATTATTTTCAAAGCATTGTAAAAGTCTGGAGACTTCACAAAAACGACGTGGAAAATATTACCAGAACCATATTTACATGTATGTTGCCCTTTCAAAGAAAAGGCGATACATAGGGATTGCTTTGTTCGTCCGTCCATCACGAAAACTTAACATTGGCTATAACTGCCATTTCTTAATATTTCTTCACCAAACTTTTAATTTATATTGCTTATGAGAACATGGTCGTGATGATGCCAAATTCTTTAGGTCAAGGTCACATTTGATGGAGTTCTGCCCCTTTTTGTACTTGAATTTTTATTCCGACATGGCACCTGAGGGCGAAACAAGTGTTCAACTGAACACCCATCTAGTTATATATGAATTTTACACATATGGCGAATTCTTCAACAAAATGATTTATTATAATAATAAAGGAACAGGTTAATACATTATTTCCAAAGCATATAAAAATCTGTCAACTTCACAATGTTATCAGAATCATTTTCATGTATGAATTATACACATAACTTATAGATGTCTCTGCAGACATTTATAGAAGATACAGTTAGCTGACTAAACTTTCTAATTATTACCTTATCGCATTGTTCACAGTAAACATTAACAATGGTGGAATGCAAGGTTTCCAGAAAGGGGGTTCATTTTTTAGAGCAGTCTTAAGGTAGTTACATAATACTTTCCATCTTACTGGCTCAAATTCCCATGAAAGTTAAATCTTGCTTCCATAAAGGGGGTTTGAGCAACCCCATTGGACCCCCTCTGTAACTGCCCTAGCATCAACCATTGTCACCCAACACTGTCGCTGTTTCAGAGATTTTAATTTACCATATTAGATCTATATCCTAGGATGTTTATATTACAGAAACAGCAAGCTACCTGGATGGGAACGACGCTGGTGTAAAATGGAAGGAAACATTTTAATGTTTTATAACACTGACTATGATGCTAACCCTGTAGATACATTTGACCTGAATCCTGCGGAGACGGATGTCACCATCCATAGTGCCATCAGCGCTGCCGAGCTCCCCAGCACAGCCTCTACTGATCTACCTTACACATTCAGACTGGAACATGAACCCTTAACAACATGCTGGCCCGGCAGGTAACGTAAATCTGTTAGACAATTTCAGAAATGCTTAACCCTTTCCTCCATATATACATCTTTTATATCATGGCAAACAATGTAGATCCAGATCAGCTGGAACATCAATGCTGTCTGATCAGGATCTACAGTGTTCTCTATTTGGTCAGAAATAGCCTTATAAATCAGAAAGCGAACAGTGCAGATCCTGATGAGACAGCACTGTTTGCCTAATCCCCATAATTGTGCAATTTGTTTTACTTACAAACATTTCTTTTATACATAATATCACATAAATCCATGTCCCATGACTACACTCACAGGGCTGAAGATTATAAAACTGAAATTTGAAACCAGTCTCAATTCTCAAGGATCTGATTGGCTGAAATGGAAACTTGTCTCCAATCAGATCCTTGAGATTTGAGACTGGTTTCCATTCTCAGTTCATAATCTTAGGGCCACTAGTCAGCATTCTCAATGTCTGGGTGATTCATGGTGTTAATGTCAAACTTAACAGCTGATGTGCTGGAAGAATGGCATTGAGAGTGGAAAAAAACACTAGGCATTAAATTATAACCACAGTAGAGATGTTCTGGCCTTAAAAAAACATGGAATATTTGGGAATTCCTTGAAATGACGTCATGAAGTAGAGCAATCAGTTCTAAAATATTATTTAATGTTCTTTGCTGATAAAATTGTATGCTACTATCGGTAGTCCAAGTTCTCAGCATATTTTATAGTAGAATTGGTAATTTAAATGTGTCTTGCAGGGTGTTATACCTGATGGCGTCACGGTTCACAGAGAAGCAGAGATGGGTTGCCTGCCTTGAAAATGCCATCAGAAACTTACAGAAGGATGACACAATCAGGAGATCTGTTAGTACAATCTCTTACATGCTTATAGAGGATCTAACCAAGACTTTTGGATGTTCAGAATTAAAAACAGGGATTTCTGTATGATTTGTTTTCATCTTGGGAGTTAATTATTTCAGTGTTTCACCTTAAATTGAAAAGACAAACATCTATAATATGTGGTTGGTTTTAATTTTGGTGTATGGGCTGTTATTTAACTTCTCTGTCTAATATACAGACATTGTTTCTCTTGGTTTTCTATAATTTCAAGTTCATAAAACAGCTATAGAAACAAGCTGAGAACTAATTTTTATTTCATTGACTAGTTTTAAAAACATATAATTACCCTGTGCAAGTTTGCTATTTTATGCTGATTTTGTCTTCAGAAAATGCAGATGTCAAACATTCTGGAACTGTCTGGAAATCAAAGGCTTGAACTGAACTGCTCTCTGCTGCTCAGTAAACAGGTATGTTTAACAGAAAAGGAATTCTGACACTGCGTTTAGACATATTTTCAGGGCCCAAGATCATAAAACTAAATCAGGAGATCAGTCTCAAATCTCAAGAATCTGATTGGCTGAAATGGCGACTGGTTACCTGTTACCTGTGCAATTTGATATTTCTGATGCATGTTTTAGCCGTTAGTTTTTAGGGGGTGGGGAAGTGATAATATACATGTAGATTATGCATATGTTTCTCAAAGTTATTTAAGTGGTTTCTTATTTTGCTGAGTATATGCTCAGGAGATTTTTACAAATGTATGAATGTTGGCTATAATCAAATGAAGTCTTTCCTTGTTTCAATCTTTTCATGTACAATCCTTGAACAAGTATACTTGGATTTCAACTGGCCCCAAAATTATAAAAATGAGAATGGAAACCAGTCTCAGATCTCAAGGATCTGATTGTCTGAAATGGTGACTGGTTGTCATTTCAGCCCATCAGATGCTTGAGATTAGAGACTGGTTTTTAATCTCAGTTTTATAATCTGGGTGAACACCCATCTATTTATTAAAAATTATCGTAATGGGTTTAAATTCCAATAGACATTTTACAACAAATACTTCAAATGAGATTTTATTGTAATCTTTATGAAAGTTAAATAGTAAGGGTTTTACTCCATTTTCCTCATTTAGAATATATAGGTGTACACCAGAAATGATGAAGTCTCCAGAGTATTTAAAACAGCCTAAGTTTAGTCATTTATACTCAGATTTTCAGACTTTGTTCGCTGGTGTGCAAAGAACTAGAAATGACAAGAAATCCTGATGACTATTATATATATTTCAGCTCACATTGCTGGGAGCAGATGAGGGACTGTTTGCAGTCAATGTACACCGAGATCCGCCGGTGCTGACCAAGCTGAACCAGTTTGACAGCATCTACCAGCTCAAGTTTGTCCCACAACTCAGCCTCATCATCCTCATCACAGGTAAACAGTCTTCTGGGACCAGTCTAAAATCTCAAGCATCTGATTGGCTGAAATAGGGACTGGTCTCCTAATTTACTTTTATGACCTGGGGCCCTGGAACATTTACAAAGCTAAAGCCATTGCATGTAACTTGAATTCACTGTTCAGTTTGTTTTTGCTATATATTGTTACCCTGAGCACAGTTCGTTAGGTATACTTATAATATTTCATATTGCCCTTTATTCAAGTGCACTTTTATGGCAAGTGTGGAACAATTTTGATCCAGATCAGCTGACACCTACTTGGGATGGGGATGAGATATAATTATATCCCATGGGCAAACAATTTAGATCCAGATCAACCAGCACAATGTGCCATTTGATCAAGATCTACACTGTTCACTCTTAGTCAGAAGTAACCAAATGGAGCCTAAGCTCTATCAAATGACTATAACCCTGCAGCTTAATATTGCTTATAACTTTGAACATTCTTGTTGTATATGCAAAATGCTTGAAATATTCAAGCTGAGATTATATAGTTATACGAGGGGCGTTCATTAAATAATGAAAATAGGCTTGTAAATGGGAAACCTCTTGATGTATATTAATGAAACTACACCAACAAAAAGTACAAAACTAGAGTAACAATTTTGACGCCAAATATAACCATTACGTCATGACGTCATGTATTGATGACGTCATCAAAACATGCCGTCAGTTCCTGTTTGGTTCAAAATGGACGTCACCAGAGAAAACCAAAGATTTTACGTCTTCACAAGGCTGCAGCTCGGAGATGAATTGAAGAAAATTCATGATGATTTATTTATTGTGTATGCAGACCTTGTTGTACCATACAACACATGCGCCAGGTGGGTCAGAGAGTTTAAAGATGGAAGAAAGCTGTTAACTGATAAGCCACGTCCAGGAGCACCAAAATCGAAGGTGAACGGGGCTTTGATCGAGAATGTAAAAAACCAGATAGACAATGATCCAAATATTTCTGTTCGTGAAATAAGTTCTGAGTTAGATGTTTCAATTGGTACTGTCCATAAAGTATTACATGAAGAATTAGGGTTGAGAAAGATCTCCGCACGATGGGTACCCCACGTCTTGACGCCAGAACAGAAGAAAAGTCGGGTTTCTTGTGCCAGGCAGCTATTGGACCTGTTTGAACCCAATGGACCTAAACGAATAACAGATGTTGTCACTGGAGATGAAACTTGGATATACTTTTATGGGATCCCAAACAAACGCTCTAACATGATGTGGCTGGCAAAAAATGACCCCAGACCCGTGGTTTGTAAACCAGGTTTTCAGAGTCGGAAGAGGCTTTTTACCATATTTTTTAACCACGAAGGTCCGGTGGCTGTAGACGTTCTACCAGAAAAAGCAACTATGACTGGTAAATACTACAGAGAAATTGTACTGCCTCAAGTGGTTTCTAAATTGAATGACAGCCGCCCAATCACAGGAACCTCTAGAATTATGATTTTGCATGACAATGCCAGTGCCCATAAAACAGGGGCCGTAACTCAGTACCTGTCAGAGAACCGGATTGCAACTCTCCCGCATCCCGCCTATAGTCCTGACCTAGCACCTTGCGACTTCTGGTTATTTCCTAAACTGAAAGAACTTTTAGCTGGAAACAAATACAACCGTGCCCAAGACCTGGCAAAAGCAGTAAATTCAGAGTTACGGGGTATACCTAAAGAAGAGTATCGGGAAGCATTTGATAAATAGCGCAGACGACTGCAACTGTGTGTAGAGAGAGGAGGAGATTACTTTGAGGGACTGTAAAAAAATAAACCGCATCAGACAATAAACATCAGAGATAATAAGGTAGTTTCATTATTTAATGAACGCCCCTCGTATCATCAACTAGATGCTTCTTGTAGCAAATCAATTGTTTTGTTGTTCAGGTAAAGACCGTCGAGTGTTGACTATAGACAAAAAGATGATCCAGTTACGTCTGGGACAGTCGACAGGAGAGGAGACCCAGCCTGTCCCTCACAATGTTATAGAGGAGGTAGCAGGATGTACCGTGCTGGATGTGGCAGCATGGAATGATGCTGTATACATGTGTGTGGGAATGACCGAGAAAATCATTATAATGAAATACAACCCTGACCTTCGAATGTTCTGTACCAGGAAGGTAAGAAGTATACTGTGTTAGCAATACTCTATTGGTCCTTAATTTCTTGCACAAGTTTCAAAGATCTGTCTTTTATGCAGAAACTATTCTAGTTTCAAGATTTTTGTCTGATGTATACATTGTAAAATATTGCTGATAGTTTGAATTGTTACCTTTGATATAGAGGTTAAATGGAAAGTAAATACACATATTCAACAGTACTTGAAATAAAACCTTAACCTTGGATTTTTTTCTAACCGAAATGAAAACAAAAATGAAATACACACAGCAGAAAAATAGATAAACACATCAAGTCAGGGGTTTCTTTGCATTTGAAAGCAGCATGAAAGAGTTCAAAAGTACCAGTAGTCTGGTACTGACATACACATTGCAGGATAATTACACAGTCAACCGGATATTTAAATTTTGTATAAAATATATATTATAATTTAAGGTAGTCGAATGATAAGTTATCATTGAATAAAAGCTGAACAAGCCAACCATATAATTAGTTTACAATTTTTCAGGAGTTGAGTATAGATGAGCCGTGCAGCTGTGTTTGTATGGCAGATAGTTTTGCTATTGTTGGGACAGACAGATTTTACAGGATCAATTTGGACCATCCTAGCCTTACAGGTATCTTATTCCCTTACCCTTCTAGCCTTTCTGGTAACTGGCCCTTTAACCATCCCAGCCTCTGAACCTTGCCAGCCTTACTAGACCCTTAACCTTGCTAGCCTCACTAGCCCCTGAACCTTGCCAGCCTTACTAGCCCCTGAACCTTGCCAGCCTTACTAGCCTCTTAACCTTACTAGCCCCTGGACCTTGCCAGCCTTACTAGCCCCTGAACCTTGCCAGCCTTACTAGCCTCTTAACCTTGCCAGCCTTACTTGCCCCTGAACCTTGCCAGCCTTACTAGCCTCTTAACCTTGCCAGCCTTACTAGCCCCTTAACCTTGCCAGCCTTACTAGCCTCTTAACCTTGCCAGCCTTACTAGCCCCTGAACATTGCCAGCCTTACTTGCCCCTGAACCTTGCCAACCTTACTAGCCACTTAACCCTGCCAGCCTTACTAGCCTCTTAGCCTTGCCAGCCTTACTAGCCCCTGACCTTGCCAGCCTTACTAGCCTCTTAACCTTGCCAGCCTTACTAGCCCCCGAACATTGCCAGCCTTACTTGCCCCTGAACCTTGCCAGCCTTACTAGCCACTTAACCCTGCCAGCCTTACTAGCCTCTTAGCCTTGCCAGCCTTACTAGCCCCTGACCTTGCCAGCCTTACTAGCCTCTTTACCTTGCCAGCCTTACTAGCCCCTTAACATTTCCAGCCTTACTTGCTCCTTAACCTTGGCAGCCTTACTAGCCACTTAACCTTGCCAGCCTTACTAGCCCCTGAACCTTTCCAGCCTAACTAGCCCCTTAATATTGCCAACCTTACTTGCCTATTAACCTTGCCAGCGTTACTAGCCTCAACCTTGCCAACCTTACTAGCCTGTGAACCTTGCCAGCGTTACTAGCCTCTTAACCTTGCTAGCCTTACTACCCCCTTAACCTTGCAAGCCTTACTAGCCCGTGAACCTTGCCAGCCTTACTAGCCTCTTAACATAGCTAGCCTTACTAGCCCCTTAACCTTGCCAGCCTTACTAGCCCCTGAACCTTGCCAGCCTTACTAGCCTCTTAAACTTGCCAGCCTTACTAGCCCCATAACCTTGCCAGCCTTACTAGCCCCTTAACCTCTCCAGCCTTACTAGCCCCTTAACCTTGCCAGCCTTACTAGCCCCTTAACCTTGCCAGCCTTACTAGCCTCTGAACCTTGCCAGCCTTACTTGCCCCTGAACCTTGCCAGCCTTACTAGCCTTGTAACCTTGCTAGCCTTAGAAGCCCCTTAACTTTGCCAGTCCTACTAGCCCCTTAACCTTGCCAGCCTTACTTGCCCCTGAACCTTGCCAGCCTTAGTAGCCTCTTAGCCTTGCCAGCCTTACTAGCCCCTTAACCTTGCCAGCCTTACTAGCCCCTGAACCTTGCCAGCCTTACTAGCCTTGTAACCAAGCTAGCCTTAGAAGCCCCTTAACTTTGCCAGTCCTACTAGCCCCTTAACCTTGCCAGCCTTACTTGCCCCTGAAACTTGCCAGCCTTACTAGCCCCTGAACCTTGCCAGCCTTACTAGCCCCTTAACCTTGCTCGCCTTACTAGCCCCTTAACTTTGCCAGCCTTTCTAGCCCCTTAAACTTGCTAGCTTTACTAGCCCCTTAACCTTGCCAGCCTTACTAGCCCCTGAACCTTGCCAGCCTTACTAGCCCCTGAACCTTGCCAGCCTTACTAGCCCCTCAACCTTGCCAGCCTTACTAGCCCCTTAACCTTGCCAGCCTTACTAGCCCCTGAACCTTGCCAGCCTTACTAGCCTCTTAAACTTGCCAGCCTTACTAGCCCCATAACCTTGCCAGCCTTAATAGCCCCTTAACCTTGCCAGCCTTACTAGCCCCTTAACCTTGCCAGCCTTACTAGCCTCTTAACCTTGCCAGCCTTACTTGTCCCTGAACCTTGCCAGCCTTACTAGCCTCGTAACCTTGCTAGCCTTAGTAGCCCCTTAACTTTGCCAGCCTTACTAGCCCCTTAACCTTGCCAGCCTTACTTGCCCCTGAACCTTGCCAGCCTTAGTAGCCTCTTAAACTTGCCAGCCTTACTAGCCCCATAACTTTGCTAGCCTTACTAGCTCCTTAACCTTGCCAGCCTTACTAGCCCCATAACTTTGCTAGCCTTACTAGCTCCTTAACCTGGCCAGCCTTACTAGCCCCTTAACCTTGCTAGCCTTACTAGCCCCTTAACCTTGCCAGCCTTACTAGCCCCTGAACCTTGCCAGCCTTACTAGCCCCTTAACCTTGCCAGCCTTACTAGCCCCTTAACCTTGCTAGCCTTACTAGCCCCTTAACCTTGCCAGCCTTACTAGCCCCATAACCTTGCTAGCCTTACTAGCCCCTTGACCTTGCTAGCCTTACTAGCCCCATAACCTTGCCAGCCTTACTAGCCCCTTAACATTGCCAGCCTTATTTGCCCCTTAACCTTGCCAGCCTTATCAGCCCCTTAGCCTTGCCAGCCTTACTAGCCTTAACCTTGCCAGCCTTACTAACCCCTTAACCTTGCCAGCCTTACTAACCCCTTAACCTTGCCAGCATTACTAACCCCTTAACTTTGCCAGCCTTACTACCCCCTTAACCTTGCCAGCCATACTAACCCCTTAATCTTGCCAGCCTTACTGGTTACTGGTCCTAACCTTCTGCGGATTTTGCAGGAGTTCATTTACTGAATAATGTAGGTCCTGATACATACATGCATTCTCATAAGCAAACAAAGTTATTAATTATATATTATATGTTGCTATAATTATTGCTTAAGTCTCAGATAGCAAAGTTATTATCCCCCGCCGATGAAATCGGGAGGGGGATATTGTTTAGGCGTTGTCCGTCCGTCACGGTGTCACGTCGTCACGGTGTCCGTCTGAATTTCGTTTCCAGGCTATTTCTCTGCAACCACTGGATGGATTTCAACGAAACTCTGTGGGAGGTATCAATACCAAGAGGAGATGCGCATTTCGTCGTCTTGTTCCGGTCAGACGATTTAACACAGAGTTATGGCCCTTTGATAATTTATGTATTATGTATATAGGGCAGTATTCGTTTCCGGGCTATTTCTCTGCAACCACTGGATGGATTTCAACGAAACTCTGTGGGAAGTATCAGTACTGAGAGGAGATGCGCATATCATCGTCTTGTTCTGGTCAGACCATTTAACACAGAGTTATGGCCCTTTGATAACTTATGCATTATGTATATAGGGCAGTATTCGTTTCTGCGCTATTTCTCTGCAACTACTGAATGGATTTCAACGAAACTCTGTGGGAAGTATCAGTACCAAGAGGAGATGCGCATGTTGTCGTCTTGTTCCGGTCAGACCATTTAACACAGAGTTGTGGCCCTTTGATAACCTATGCATTATGTATATAGGGCAGTATTCGTTTCCACGTTATTTCTCTGCAACTACTGAATGGATTTCAATGAAACTTGCTGCAAACTATCTATACCAAGAGGAGATGCGCATATCGTTGTCTTGTTTCGGTAAGACCATTTAACACAGAGTTATGGCCCTTTGATAACTTATGCATTATGTATATAGGGCAGTATTCGTTTCCGAGCTTTTTCTCTGCAACCACTGGATGGATTTCAACGAATCTTTCTGAGAACCATCAATACCAAGAGGAGATGCGCATATCGTTGTCTTGTTCCAGTCAGACCATTTAACACAGAGTTATTGCCGTTTGATAACTTATGCATTATGCATATAGAGCAGTGTTCGTTTCCGCGCTATTTCTCTGCAACTACTGAATGGATTTCAATGAAACTTGCTGAAAACCATCTATACAAAGAGGAGTTGCGCATATCATTGTTTTGTTTTGGTCAGATCATTTAACACAGAGTTATTGCCCTTTGATTACTTATGCATTATGCATATAGAGCAGTATTCGTTTCCGCGCTATTTCTCTGTAACTAGCGGATGGGTTTCAATGAATCTTTCTGAGAACCATTAATACCAAGAGGAGATGCGCATATTGTCGTTTTGTTCCAGTCAGACTGTTGAACACAGAGTTATGGCCCTTTGTTAACTTATGCATTATGCATATATAGCAGTATTCATTTCCATGCTTTTGCTCTGCAACTACTGAATGGATTTCAATGAAACTTTCTGGAAGAAGAGATGCGCATGTCATGGTCTTGTTCCAGTCAGACTGTTTAACACAGAGTTATTGCCCTTTGATAACTTATGCATTTTGCATATATAGCAGTATTTATTTCCGCGCTATTTCTCTGCAACTTTTGGATGGATTTCAATGAAACTTTCTTGAAACCATCTATACCAAGAGGAAATGTGCATATCTTCCTGTTGTTCCTGTCAGACTATTTAACACAGAGTTATGGCCCTTTGATAACTTATGCATTATGCATATTATAGAACAGTATTCTCTATTTCTCTGCAACTACTGGATGGATTTCAATTAATCTTTCTGAGAACCATCAATACCAAGAAGAGATGTGTATATTGTTGTCTTGTTCCAGTCAGATTGTTTAACACAGAGTTATTGCCCTTTGATGACTTATGCATAATAGAGCAGTATTTGTTTCCGCTCTATTTCATTTCAACTTCTCGATGGATTGAAATGAAACTTTCTGGGAAACATCAATACTGAGACGAGATGCCCATTTTGTCATCTTGTTCCGGTCAGACTGTTTAACACAGAGTTATTGCCATATTTCTCAGCAGGAATCTATGGAAACCATCAATACCAAGACAAGATGCCCATATTGTTGTCCTGTTCTGGTCTGACCGTTTAACACAGAGTTATGGCCCTTTGATAAGTTATGCACTATGCATATAGAGTAGTATTCGTTTATATGCTACTTCTATGCAACTTCTGCATAGATTTCTTTTAAATACAGCACTATATTTTTACTACTGCATTCTTCATTTCAACAACTTGAAGACTTTTTGTCTCATTTTTATATTCTGGTGAGCTGCCCAACCCTTTTCACCATCTGAAGTTTTTTTTTCACCTTTTTTGCCATCCATAATAAATATCTAAATAAAGCCCTATGACTTCAGCTGTTGTGTTAGTAATAACCAGTACTCGGCGGGGGATATAAATTCAACGAATTTGCTTGTTAATTATATACCCACACAACCTCCAATAGTTTAGTCATACATGTAAGTAAGGCAATAAATTCAGGAACTTTATTGATAAACTATGACATTTAATTCAAAAACACTTCAGTAAAATATTTTCCTATTAATTTGAATAGCATTGTTGGATAAGAATTGTGATTACTTGTATACCTTGGAGAAATCAGTATAATTAGCTTCAGGTGAAGTTTCCATTCTTTGTAACATAATTAGAAACTTAATGAGAAACATTTTATGCTTGTAGCTGAGGTTACCTTTAATACCCGTGTTACATTATTCTTGCAGCTGAGCTGTGCAACTTCTTGTAAATTGTTTGAGACATTCTCACTGTCTTGTTGTTTTGCATTTTTTTCTTTTTCTGCCTTCCTTGAAACTTTGTCACTGTTGGTGTTGGTGAGTGTATAATGCTTATTTAAAAGATATTTAATAATTATTATTGTTTAGCTGTTATGTAAAACTGTATTTACTTAGGTAAATCAAATTGAAGGGTAAGGCATAATTATAGTCATAAAATAACAAATCCCTGATGTGTCCATAGAAGGGTTGATCATTTAAGGCTGTCTATTTAAGATTTAATTGAAGCTTAATGTCATAAGTGAGAGTCTGTGATTGTCATGTATTAAGTTGGATTCTCTGATTGTCAAGTTACGTATAAGATAGAATCTATTAAGATGTTTCTATTTTCTATAGAAACATCTTAATAGACTCTATCCGACTTAAAAGTTGCCCTACATTTGTAGCCATGTGCATGCGCAGTTGAAAATAGATCGATCTATTTTGTTAATTGTTATATAGAAAATAGAAAGCAGTTCTATTGAAATAAATCGCTGAGGAATTTGAATTTTCATAGCTTCTGATTGGCTACAAATGTAGGGCAACTTCTAAAAACTTGCAAGAGACTGATTGAAATTATGTCACAAGTGAAAGTCTTTAATTGCTTTGTGACATCTTGTTACATGTTGTTGCAAGTGTTGTTTATTGTTTACAGAGTTTGTGGACAAAAAGGACAACAGTTTGGCGTTTGCAGCGTTTGGTGCTGCTACACACCACAGTTACCCCCTAGCCGTGGTTCAAGTTTCCCCAGAGGGTCTACCCCTGGAGTACCTGCTCTGTTTCCATGGTAACAGTTTTACTCCTTTCTATACAATATAATGATTTCTGTACTCTTCAGATGTATTATTAGTTTCTCAATATAAAAAGTTAATTTCAAACAAACCAGCAGACTGTTATGCCTTTGAGGACAGTGGTAAACTTGGTAACTGCACATTACTTGAAAAAGACCTGTGTAACACAATAATCAGCTTCTGGTGATATATTGCAGGATTTATGTGGAGGCATTTTTCTGAGCCTTTGTGGAAAAAAGCATGTATTTTGTATGTATAGCTCAATAAATAAGTGAATGATACTTCTGTCAGACTTTTAAAATATATCTGTTTCAATTGTATGTAATGTGCTGGTAAAAATATTGGTGTGTATATCTAAATATTTGTAAATATTTTGTCTGGTTATTGAATATTTCACAGTTGGGTACAGTTTTTGTGTATTCCAGCGTTAAATGTATCTGTTGACTTCAGAGCTTGGTGTATCAGTCTGACTAGTTGTGTACGAGGTACAGTCAGAAAGTTCCCAGACTGGTCCTTTTAAACAAATTATTGACGTCGGATCCTCATAAAATTCAGCATGCATGTATTTCTATTTAAATCTAATATCAACAGCTATGAAAAAGTAGGTTTGAACAAGTATTTGAATTTATTTTTTCACATTTAGCATGTCCACAACCATAATACGGAGCACTTCAGAATTTGCCTTATTTTGCAATGAGATGACTACATTCTTTTTTTAAATTTCTCAAAATAACAGCGCTAAAGCGTCTTTATTTTTCCGCACGATATCAACGGAACGTTACTAGCAAACAATTACAAAATTTTAGCATGATGGGCTGACGTATCGCCATTTTGTGAAGTATAATTTCCGCCGTGTAAAAATTCTGAAGCAAGAAAATGACAACGTTAATTGAACGTACGGAGCAGTGGACTGTAATTAAATTCTCTGCGATGTCTTGTATGACCCCGACTGATACTTGGAAATTCATGAAACAGAAGGATGGTATTATTAATTGTACCAGGACTCTTGTGTTTGAGTGGTACAAACGTTTCCGGAAAGGTAGGGCGGATATTGAGGATAATGCGCGAAGCGGAAGGCCGGGAAATGATACCCGCTAAGTCAAAAAGATTAAGGACGTCCTAGCAACTGATCGGCGCAATTCTCTAGATGATATTGCTTACACTGTCGGGCTGTGTCATGGAACTGTTTATAAAATAGTGACCCAGGACTTGAATATGAATAAGGTATGTGCGCGCTGGGTTCCTCGTCTGCTGACAGATGAAATGAAAACAACCCTTGCAAACGTCATATGAACGTCACGACGTCGCGGAAGTGCTCCGTACATGACATAGTGGGCTATTCTAATGGATCAGAAAACATGTTTATGTTTGTATATTTTACATATATTTATATGTTCTTACAGTGTTATAGTTATATTTTTATGTCATATATTTAATTACTGAATCGTACAGAAAATAAAAAAGATATCATGACAGTCCTGGAATTTTTTGACTGTACCTCGTTTATGTTGATATTTTAGAGTTTGGTGTGTATGTGGACAGTAAAGGTAGGAGGAGTCGACCGGCTGACATGAAGTGGAGTTGTCTTCCTCTCTCATTTGGTAAGCTGTCTTTCTATGTTAATCGAGCAATTGTATACTGTCTGCTTTTAACCAGTCATCATCAAATTAGTCAGTTATTTTTGTGCTGAATATTTCCACCAAGTTCAGTAACCAGCCAGATTGCTCAAGTCACTCTCAAGTTATGGCCCGTTCAGTTGCTGATTTTTGACCTTATTAGTTCTGTCTGCTTTCTAGTTTTGAACGCATTTGTCCAGTCTTCACTGATAATAGGTCAGAATGCTAACATTAAGGTCAGTAGATGCAAGGTCACATTGACCTACATCTTACTGTCTTAGTAAACGAATTGGCTCCTATCTGTTGTGGGGGGAGGGGGGGGGCGCATACATGTTTCATGTTCTTATACTCTAAATATTCTTACAAGATCCTTTTTTGTTTTTATGCCCCCGGCATCTAGTGATTGAACCGTCCGTCCGTACGTCCGTCCGTCCGGTTAACATTTTTCGGCAAGTTGGATATTTCTGAATTTCTACAAAGAGCATTGGCATGAAAGTTTACACACTTACTTAACAGTTCACAGGTCATGACCCTGACAAGTTACATAACTCTGGGTACCTTATTTCTGGTGTTATCTCCCCTTTTTGTACTTAAAAAAATGGTTAACTTGTTTCGGCAAGTTGATATTTTTCCGTTTCTACAAAGATAATTAGCATGAAAGTTTACAAACTTAATATACAGTGCACAGGGTATGACTCTTAACAAGTTACATAACTCTGGCTATCTTAATTCGGGGTTTTCTCCCATATTTGTACTTAGAGATAAATGGTTAACATTTTTCGGCAAGTTGGATATTTCTGAATTTCTACAAAGAGCATTGGCATGAAAGTTTAGACACTTACTTAACAGTTCACAGGTCATGACCCTGACAAGTTACATAACTCTGGGTACCTTATTTCTGGTGTTATCTCCCCTTTTTGTACTTAGAAAAATGGTTAACCTGTTTCGGCAAGTTGGATATTTTTCCATTTCTACAAAGATCATTAGCATGAAAGTTTACAAACTTAATATACAGTGCACAGGGTATGACTCTGACAAGTTACATAACTCTGGCTATCTTAATTCGGAGTTTTCTCCCCAATTTGTACTTAGAGATAAATGGTTAACATTTTTCGGCAAGTTCGATATTTCTCAATTTCTACAAAGAGCATTGGCATGAAAGTTTACACACTTACTTAACAGTTCACAGGTCATGACACTAACAAGTTACATAACTCTGGGTACCTTATTTCTGGTGTTATCTCCCCTTTTTGTACTTAGAAAATGGTTAACTTATTTCGGCATGTTGGATATTTCCAATATCCACAAAGAGATCTGGCATTAAAGTTTACACACATACTTAACAGTGCACAGATGATGACCCTTACAAGTTACGTAAGTCTGGCTACCTTTTTTCTGGGATTATCTCCCCATTTTATACTTGGATATAAATGGTTAACTTGTTTTATTTGATTTTTGCCCTTTTTCGCTTAGAAATTAGAATTAAGACTTAGAAATTATGGTTAAAGTTTCAATGTTAGTGTTTTTCTAAGGTAATCTATAGAAAAGGTTTAAAACAGATGTACTTAACATACTTTGGTGAAAGTGCCTAGTGGTTACTATACTATACTATACTATACTATACTATACTATACTATACTATACTATACTATACTATACTATACTATACTATACTATACTATACTATACTATACTATACTATACCATACCATACCATACCATACCATACCATACCATACCACACCACACCACACCACACCACACCACACCACACCACCACACCACCACCACCCCCACACCACCACCACCCCCCACCACCCCCACCACACCACCCCATCTCACACCACACCACCACCACTCCACCACACCACCAACAATAATACTGTCAACAACAATGTCAACAACACCACCAACAACACCGTCAACAACACCACCAACAACTCCGTCAACAACACCACCAAGAACACCGTCAACAACACCACCAACAACACCACCACCACCAACAAGAATAGCATCAACAACACCACCAACAACACCACCACCACCAACAAGAATAGCATCAACAACACCAACAACCAACAACAATAGCATCAACAACACCAACAACTGACAACACCAACAACAACACTGACAACTACACCAACAACAACACCAACATTACCAACACCAACAACAATACCAACAACAGCAACAACACCCACACCACCAACAACAGCAACCAGCATACCATACCTTACTATACTACACCACACCTCACCACATCACTATAGGTGGGCAGGGATAGTGGGTTGATGGGTGTGGGATCAGGGGTGTATGGACTGGGTTGTGTAAACCCTCTAAAAAAAACTACAATAATAAAGTAACTGTAATTTATTGATTTCCTAACTTGGATTAAGAAACTTTTGTTCATGTATGTATGTTGGGTGTCATAAACTCCTGAATCACTCCCCAGTTTAAATGAAGCCCAGTTTTAAATGTGCTTAAATATGTCTGACTTCAAATAGTCGAGCATGCAGTCGTTTCCGACTGGCTCTTGTTATGATAAATTCTTTTCATGTACAGGTTCTGGCACCAGACGGTTATTTTCATTATTTAGAACTAAATTGTGATTTTAGTTGCAGTTTTAACACTGTGCTATCATTTAAAATTTGTATCGTTACAAACTTCGCTACCGGGGGCATATGTGTTTTCCGAACACAGCTTCTTGTTTACAACAAGGCTTAAATAATTTTAGACCATTAAGGCATTGCTCCTTTCATCATTTCTATGTCATAAATGAAAAAAAAATCAAAAAATCTCAAACAGCTCAAAGCAGTTCCATCAAACTTTGCACAAATCAATAGTATAAGTGTCTGTTTATTTTACATGCATTAAGAAAAGTTAGAACAGTGAAGAAAAATAGACCTAAAACATCCCTAAAATTAAATTGCAATAAATCACAGAAACCAAGCAACACAAAACACCAATTCAAATGCCCTTACGAGTTAAATGATACTGACAACAATATCTAAGGTCCTTGAAAAGAACTTTCAATTATGAAACTAATAAAAAGGGAAAATTGAAAGCCACTGAACACGATAAATATGAAAATATTGCAGATATGGTTTGATCGAACCAGTTTATGGGCAGGAATGGAAATGCATATTACTGTCCACGCAGTGAGAGTGAAATCAACATTTTTATTAATTTTTTTTGTCATCCATTTTCCTGTCCAGGAAATTGAAGGTCAATCACACTTTACAATATCTCACATTGTTTACATTTGTAAGACTAAAGGACCTTAGATATTGTTGTCAGTAGCACATTACTCATGACGGCATTTATGATGCTTTTTGGGGTATATTGCAAACAGAACTTTAGGGATTTTTTAGGTCTGAATAGTTTTTGTTTACTGTTATAACATTTCTAAGCACATGTAAAATAAACATACATTAATAACATTGATTTTTGCAGTTTAATTGAACAGCATTTTGCTGTTTGAGAGAATTTTCTTTTTTATCAATGACAGTGCCGTGATAACTGCCATAAAAGCACCTTAAAGCAATTAACATTAACTTTGTACAATTTTCAGCATATCGAGAGCCATTCCTGTATGTAACGTACTTCCACAGTATCCAGGCCATTACTGTGCCAGCCAGCAAGGAGGAAATCAGGTATAGCACTGAGGTTTCTTCTGTTTACATTATTCACAATGTATCTGTATTGTCTTCTGGTGATATGATGCCAAAATAGTCTAAATGTCAGTGATGTTCATGGTACGGTTAGAGTGCCATTTTCCCATTTTATAAGCTAAAAAACTAAATCACCACTGGATTGTCTGTAAAATATTTCCAAAAATGATTCTTAAACAATGAGGATCAGAGGTTGTTTTATTTATGAGAATTTATTCGGATATTCAAGATTCCTTAACAGTTAAGATAACATTGAAAAAAAATTTACGGGGCTTAAGACAAATATTTTGTAAAGTTATTACATGTTGTTAAAGCATTATTTCCATTAAAAAACTGTGACTGTTATGTAGTAGTGTTTACTACAGCATTGTTTGTATTCCAGGGGTAAGCAGACATCCGTTGATCTGACATGTCCACGGTACCTGGGTGCAGCCCTGGAGCCCGGATCTGTGTTTGTTGCTGCCAGCAGTGGTATGAACACAGACCTTCTCACTTTGAAAGGCAAAGACGGACATTTCATAGAAGCTGTTGGGAAAGAAAACATTCAGGGGTAAATACATTGCTGATACAAGTTTATATCTCTATAATGAATTCAATAATAAATGGTGTAGATCCTAATATAAAGGCACAGTTGTGCCAGCTAGCTGATCTGAATCTAACTGTTCACCGTCAAATCCCGTCTGATTATGAATTAAAAGCTTAAAGAAAGCAGAAATTTCATTTTTACCAGTGAAACATGGAAATATATTTCACATGTGAACTATGTCTTTTTCTCTTACGGCTATGCTAGACATAAAAAAATTGCTGTTAAAGTGAAATACATTTCTATTTAACACTGGTGAAAACAAATATCCTGTATACACTTGCTGTAACAATAATCTGTCATGCTGTGGATTTGATCATTTCTGTACAGAACAGAACATTAAGTTATAAAATATCACACATGACATGGTTTAACAAACAAACAAGTTAAAAATGGAAAATGATGTAGAAAAGGGGGAAATTGTACAAGAATACCTAATCATATTAAATTAAATAAAATATTTGTTGACAAATATTAATAGACTGCAATAAATAGGGTATGCATACATTTATGATGTAAGAACATGCTACTTTAATGCTATAGTGTAATAAACCTGCTTTATGTGGTGCTTTCTGTAATTTCAGCATCAGGTCCAGCAAACGTAAACCAGCCGGTCAGAAGAACACCTCCAGTCCTTCCAAAGCCAGTACTTACTCCTCAGCCAAGTACAAATCTCCGCACATGAAACGTCGTCTCTCACTGACCTCTTTAGACAGCAACAGTAGCGTCACATCCACATCCACCATGTCAAGCTGCGGCAGCACACAAACAGAAGTATAAGCTCAAGCATAAACCAGGACTAATCAGACTCTATTACTAGACCCCTGATTTATGTACACTGCTCTCTAGTGCTGATTCAAGGCTTTAAAAACTCTACATATCATTTATTCATTTAGAAGAGTGCCTTAAACTGGCCATGGTGTGCCAAGATTCCACTTTGGTATGCTTACAGTTGGCTCAGACATGCCTTGAGTTGGCTAAGGTGTGCCTGCATTTCACTTTGATATGCCTACAGTTGGCTGGTATTCCTTGAAGAGGTTTATATTGCCTTGAGTTCACCAGAGGTTGCTCAGCTGACAGCTAGCTACACTATTGTGTACTTATTTGTGCCATTCTGGATAATGATGTAACAGTTTTACATTCTTGCAACTCGTCTACAATGAACCACTGAGATTTTTCAGACTGCTTTTTATATTTTCTTAAGCTTACCTTTAAAACATTTCAGGTATTCAGTGCACGACTTTTTATAAGGTACAATATTGAAGCCCCAATATTGAAACTGGAAATGCATGTTCATATTTTGTGAGCTTATGGACTATAGCAAGATGTGTTGGTGTTGCTGTTTACAACTGTACAACAGGTCAACACGGCGCCAAGTGCTTTTTATTGTAAATGTAGTGTGTTTCATGTCCTTACAGTGTCTGCTTCCTGTTGTGCTCAATACATGTATCATAACCAACATTATTTATATGACCAGCTTTTATATGTCTTCTATTGTAACAAGAACTGAGAAAACAAGGACTGTTAATGTCTTGTTTTTTAATTGCAACATGATGTCTGTCACTTTGTATCAAGGAAGCAGTAACAGTTGTCTTGTATAGTACTGTAACATGATTTCTGTCCCTGTGTATGACTGACACTGGATATAGCTACCAAGTGAGCAGGAAACGGTTAATGTAACATAATTTCTGTCCCTGTGTATGACTGAAACTGGATATAGCTACCAAGTGAGCAGGAAACGGTTAATGTATTGTATTGTAACAATTCTGTCACTGTATATGACTGAAACAGGATATAGCTACCAAAGAAGCAGGAACAGTGCTAACAACTACTTTTTTATATTTTCCAAAGTCAGGAATAATCAGTTGCTATATTCCAGTGTCCAACCCACGTTCAGAAATCTGGGTGAGAATTTAAAAATTCATTTGCTTTGATTTAGTTTTCATGTCATAATTCTGAAAGATATCTAGCTTGGGTTTCTAAAATGTGAAAATAAGTAGGATTTAGGTTGATGCCTTGTAAAATAATTATTCTTAATCTCATTAAATTATATAAAAAAAACAAGCAGAGTTTTCATGGTTGCTAAATTTGTTTCGACAACAAACTAATGTTTGTGACAAAACTCCCAGTGACAACCAGCTTATAATTAAACTTTCATGTGACTTGCCAAACGTATTGTTTAACCCTTTCCTCCATAGACACACCTTTATTGCATGGGTGAACAGTTTAGATCCAGATCAGCCGGCACATCCATGTCGTCTGATCAGGATCTAAACTGTTTGCTTTTTTATTCATTAGGTTATTTCTGACCAAAATGCGACTGGTGCAGATCCTGATCAGACAGTATGGATGTGCTGGCTGATCTGGATCTACACTGGTTGCACATACGTAAAAATGCGCATATATGGAGGAAAGGGATAGTGATACATTAAATTTTAGAAGAGTGTTTAACAAATTCCTATCTTAATTTTGTAGGGGACTATCCAGTGTTGGTGATACCAGATGATTGAGTTTAAGCTGTGTTAATTTTTATTGTAATGTTTCATGATCATTTTACTATAGGAAGTGTTCAGCATTTACCAGAATTTTAGTCATGAACTTTTGATGTTAGGTATTTCAAAGTGACCAAATATTGCAAATAATGCTCCCCAGATGTATAACCAACTTTGATTTCGGACGAAGTTTTCGTGAGTGTCTCTGAATAGAAGATGTAACTTCTTGTATAAAATGTAAAACCAAAGTTTCTTTGTTGTTGTGCCTTTATTTTCCTTTACAACTTAACCTGTTGTTGTCTTAAAACGAATTCAAATAACAAACCTAAAAAACAATTATATGCAAACATGGAATAAGAAAAAATCAAGATTGCTGGATACTATTGTCCAGCTATATATAACCCTTGATGTACTTTGTCAGATGGAAGCAAGCAGTGTGGACCTTAATCAGATAGAAGCAAGCAGTGTGGACCTTAATCAGATAGAAGCAAGCAGTGTGGACCTTAATCCGATTGAAGCAAGCAGTGTGGACCTTAATCAGATTGTAGCAAGCAGTGTGGACCTTAATCAGATAGAAGCAAGCAGTGTGGACCTTAATCAGATTGTAGCTAGCAGTGTTGACCTTAATCAGATTGTAGCTAGCAGTGTGGACCTTTATCAGATTGTAGCTAGCAGTGTGGACCTTAATCAGATTGTAGCTAGCAGTGTAGACCTTAATCAGTGTAGCTAGCAGTGTGGACCTTTAACAGATTGTAGCTAGCTGTGTGGAACTTAATCAGGGTGTAGCTAGCAGTGTGGACCTTAATCAGGGTGTAGCAAGCAGTGTGGACCTTAATTAGATTGAAGCTAGCAGAGTGGAACTTTATCAAATTGTAGCTAGCAGTGTGGAACTTGATCCGATTGAAGCAAACAGTGTAGACTTAAATAATATTGTAGCATTCAGTGTTGATCCTAACCAGAACATAGCAAAAACTGAAGAATTTTTTCTAGGCTATAGCTTTCAGTCTTGGCCCTTTTCAGATTGTATAAATGCGATACCAGTTGCAATTTAGTTCGAACACAATTCCAAAATTAGTACCTTTCTAGAAAATTTGATAATAATTGACAACTGCAAGTAATATTTGTACAGTGACTGTATTTGATTAAAGAGTTGATTCTTGATTTATAGCTTTGTTTCTGCTGAGTTTCTCATTATTAAAGCTTTATTTCCACTTATACAACAAACAAAACTGAATTTAATCATTTCAAATGGAGAAAAATTGTTCATTTATTAATGTAGAAAACTAAACAAAGTGAAATGGAATTTTATTGATTTATTAATTACTTTTCTTTGCCTGTTTCCCACATGAGTGCGATATTCACCATGTAATCTCCGCGCACAGGCTGTCATATGACCCAAGTCAGCCTGCACATCCGGCCGCTAGTCGCTCCATAATTTTCTACCAACTGCCTCTATGGCTCGGATTAGAAAAAATGGCGAGCCCAAGAAAATAAGGGGTTAAGGCAATCTTGCGCACGTCACTGACATTACTTCACTATGCTAATCGTTTAATGATACTTCAGAAACCTTTTCTGTCCGAAGGCTGGCGCAATATAAAAACGTTTCTATTAATTAATGCTACATCATAGACAACAACTGTGCTTCCTGCTAATGCCTAGGAACATGCGATAATCACAAGTCATGTATGATATATATACTAGGAAGATGACAAATCAAAATTAGTTCATAAGGAAGGAAAATCTGATCTCTCGAAAGATATAAAGTTACGGCAGCATGATATGATGACGATTCATTTTAATTTATCGACATAAATGAGATACTGAGTTTTATGACAGTCATCTGCTGCTTTGGGCACATAGGCTTCGGATACTGCGTGACCGGTTATGTGAACCGGCGGTGACTGACATACAATTTTTCGGTAATCGGATAAGCAAGTCATTCTCTGTTTAACATAAATATATTAACACGGGAAAATTTCGTTATTGAATATAGTTTATAATAAGCAACAATTAGATTATTAGAACAAAATGTGAACGAATTACTTAACATGTTTCACAGATCTCAGATAGTTAATATTGCCAAGCCTTCAAATTGATTTAAAATATAATAGAAATTCAAATATAAATCAAGTAAATTTTTAAAACAGAACCCGCCTTGCTGATTTGGAGCGATGTCCCTATCACCGCCTTCTTGTACAATTTTGTATTAAGTCATCGACAGTACCTGTACTAATTTATGGAGTTATTTTTACGGACAAAATCTTCATTTAGAAGTATTGAACGAAAACTGAAACTTTGGATATTGTTTACAATTCTATAATTAACTTTGTTGTAAAGTACAACCATGAAATAAAGTATAATAAAAGGCTTCCTCGCGCTGGAGAACAATATTCTCAGTCATTTGCGTTTGCTGTAAATTGCGTGTGTGAAATGTTTTATTCGTAAGCACAACATAAACATTTAGACATTAAAACACTTTCAACCGATAAAGATAAATTTTAACGTTGCGTGTTGAGCACAGGCGGAATGAGTAATGGTCTGCACGCATAACATGTTGTCATCTAGTTGCGATTAGCGAACCTTCCCTGTGTTAGCTCATCAGACAGTTAGCAATGGGTTCAACCTTCCCTGTGTTAGCTCATCAGACAGTTGTTAGCTCATCAGACAGTTGTTAGCTCATCAGACAGTTGTTAGCTCATCAGACAGTTGTTAGCTCATCAGACAGTTGTTAGCTCATCAGACAGTTAGCAATGGGTTCTTACTCGTCTGTAAGGTTCTTTACTCACTGTAAGGAAACTAAAAGGTTTCTTAGCTAGGCGAACATTCTTTATGGCAAGCGGTTTGCACAATGGGGTCCTACCGATATACAGAGTTATCTCAATATTCTGTCTTAATTTACTTCCCTTTGTAACGCGCACCTGTCACTGGGTAGTTCCGGTCTGAGATTGACAATTAAAACTGACCTGCATCCGTGGTCCTTTCAAATACGGGTCAGGTTGGTTAGAGATCAGCATAATGCATAAAACCGTTTGAATATTATCATTGAATGGAAAAAAGATGTTTTTATAGTGCAGCGCATAATATTTAAATTTTCTCTTCTAACCATTTTAATACGTCGGAGATGTTTGTGTTAAACATCGTTGTGTTCGAATCCCTTCAGTAACTAATAAAGAGTAAAAAAAACACATTTCTTATGCTTAAAAATGGCAGATTTGGGGAAAAGAAAAATTAGAAAACCTTTAAAAAATGTAGTAAAATTTATAACACATGATATAAAAAAAATTTGACATCTGCCAATGAAACGCCTGTTCACTTTTATAAGTGTTCTTTCATGCCGGTCTGGGTTATAGTAATCCAGTGCCGATGCAACATTTTTTGCCAGAAATTAAATAGCTATTGTAAATAACTGAACCTTATCCAACAAATTGAATGCACACGATTTGGTTAATGGATTTGTGCCATGTTAGTATTGACGTATTTTTCAATATACTGCTCTTTTTTTCTCCAAAAAGTTCTTTCTTATTCTTATACAATTAAGAACATATTTAAACATTGTTTAATAATGTTTTCACGTTTTTCTCCTTACTTCTTAAAATTTTTAGGTCATTTAGTTTTACAATCAATTTTATTTAAATAAATATATGCTTGGGTGGGTAAAACTTCCCCGAGTTTTATTTAATTCAGTTCGGGGCGCGTTAAGTTGCCAATATCGAATAATCAGTGTCTCGGTCTCAAACATTATTGTGACAATTAATTAGAATATTTAATCTCTAGTCAGTTTCCTAAAACAACATTTTTACCCTTCACAAGCAACCTCTTACAAATGTACAAATGAACTTCAAAAGGCCTTTATCACACCTCCAGCTGGTAAAACCCAGTCTTGCTGATCCGATTACGTAACAAGGCCATAAAACACCAGGCTCTTTTCTTAATAAGCATTGTTTGGATGACTTAACAGTGCTTGGCTAAATACTTAAGTGAAAGTTTTTAAAAGCTATAATTTCCATGCCAGTCAAAACAAATTTTCATAAACGGTACGTGAAGTTACGTAAATAGGTAAAGTTGCATTAAGTTATTAACTAAAAATCAATTTACAAAGATGAATGATATTCCTTATATGTCTGTTCCACATTTTTTGTTAATTCGACAATGCATTTTTAACTTCAAAAGCACTTTGAGACTTTTTATTTACACTTTTAACGCTACGCTTTATTACCGCTTTTAAACCGGAACTACCCAATCAGCAAGGGAAACAACTCTCAATGGGGGGTAACTCAGTATATCGGTAGGCCCCCATTGAATCAATATCTATGGTTATCGACCAATAACTACAGATATCGGTCCGATAACCATAGTTATTGTCAATAACTAGGGTTACCGCCCAATATCCAGTTAGTGGTGTAAACCCTATATATTGGGCGCTTACCATAGTTATTGACAATAACTATGGTTATCGAACCAATAAATATGGATATCGTCGAAAAGTATAGTTACCGACCGAAACTGCGTTAACCGTGGTTACCGGGCGATATCTAGGGTTTTCACCAATAACTATGGTTATTGAAATTATTGTGCAATTGGCAATAAACTCTAGATTTTGGTCAATATCCTAGATATTGTCTTGTTATAGTATCTGTTTGGCACAATTAATCCAATATCTATAGTGATCGACCAATAACTATGGATATCGGTCCGAAGACCAGTTATTGACGATAACTAGGGTTACTAGCCAGTAACAATTATATTTATTGGTGAAAATCCTAATTCTCGGCTTATAACCCTCGACATTGATCATATCTATTGCCATATCTATTGCACAACATTCCGATAACCATAGTTATTGGTGAAAACCCTAGATATTGCCCAGTAAGCACGGTTTACGCCGATAACCATGGCGTTTGGTCGGTAACTACAGTTTTCGGCGATATACTTTGTTCTCGATCCAATAACTATAGATAACGACAAATGCAATGGTTTTCGGCCAATATCTAGGATTTTCACCAATTACTAAAGATACTTGGCGGTAACCCTAGTTATCGTAAATTACTATGTTTATCGGGCCAATACCTAATGTTATTGGTCGATAACCATGGATATCGGATTAATTGTGCAAACCGCTTCCCATAATTTTTCACAGTGTTGTGTTCATATGAAATCAGCAAACAGCAGGGACAGTAACCAGCATGGCATATATTTAATAATCTCATAGTCACCAACAGGAAAGGCGAAGACACAATAGTACGAAGCGAAGGGTGAAGACGAAGTCGCTCTTTCGTCTCTGTGCCTCAACTTCTTCACCGTCGTCCCTTCGCTTTCGTACTTTCGCGTCTTCGCCTCTCGTACACGGTGCTCGATGTCCCAAACGGAATACCGAACAAATCAACGAAAATCGGCTAGAATTATACCAGTAATATTGCTTTATCAAAAGTATTAGTTGTTAAATCTTAAAAAAAAATAAATATTAAGTGTCTTTAATTTGATTTTTGCATGCCAACCGGAAGAAGAAAATACGACACAATTCCTGATGTGAACCAACTCCTGGATGCCAGAAGAAAACAGCACAGGAAAAATAACAAAAGGACTTCTTAGCGTGGAAAAATAAGTGATAAGAACGCCGGGTGACAAAATGACAGGACACTAATGGAAAAGCAAGAAAAGTTCCCTAACAATTCTTCTTAAAGAAATATATCGAATAGGAAAACGTACGCCATTTAAGTCACGCTGTCACTTATAGCGCTGCAGTAGAGCATCTAAGTAACACATGCGAGGGTGTGGATTTGTTGGTTGTTGCCGTTTTTGTTAGTTTTCAGAAATAAAGTTACAACTATTTTCGGGCCAAATTTTGTTGTAGTTTTTTGTTTCGTTATTTTAATGTTTTTCTTAGCATCCTACAAGATGCCATTCAACAACAACAATAAGAACAGCAACAAAGCTCCGAATGTTATTAGTCCTTGGTTCCGGAACTGTAAAATACTTGCACAGAATTATATTATATGGCACTGTGGGAAATACAGGCCCTAAGGTTATAAAACGGAGAATGGAAACCAGTCTCAAATCTCAAGGGTCAAATTGGCTGAAAAGGCGACTGCACAGGTTCTTGATATATCAACAGCAAACAGTTCATTGACCTGCCTGTTTCTAATTCGACTTTAGTCAAATGAGTTAATGCGACATGTTTTAAGAGTCAGAGAACTTGACTTATCGGATGAGCTTATAAATTTCTTTATGTCTCGCCCCCCCCCCCCCCCACCCCCACCCCCTTTAATAACGTAAGCAAATTGTTCCATTAACGGTTTAATATCGATATATGTGGACTTCCCTTTCGCGTTGTCTAAACGTTACCAAGCAACCGATTCCGAACGCTTCTCGCCAATAAATTGACACTAAGTGATACTATTGACGAATAAAACTGTATGACAGACTAAGCAAAACAATGTTTTGTTCATTAATTTTGAAATGAGATATGATTCTTGCGAAAGAAACATTTAACAATACAGCTGGAAATATATTAACATCATTAGTAGTTAAATTTGAAACAAACATGGAATGGAATACATAAGGTTGGTTGTTTTATTTCATTTCGATACTTCTTAAATGAAGCTTTACCTTCTATTTACAGGATTTAAATATGTTGAATGATAAAAACAATAGAAACAAATATAAAAGCACACATACTAAGACAGGAATGAAAGTACAAACAAAACAACAGAGAAACAACAACAAAACAACTACGTAGCAAAAATACAGAATGAAAAAGAATGAATAAATTAGTGACAAAATGCCATATATTTATATGTTTCTAAAAAAGGAATTATAATTTATGCATTAACGATATTTTGTTATATTTATAAATACACCTAGTTTTGTTAAAATCTCTTAAATTTTCAGTACTTAATAAGGTAAGAGTTTTGAAAAATAAGATCTGTAACTTATCGAATTCATACTTATAAAATGAAGTGCAGAATAAATGGTGTAATCATATCAATTCTGAGAAGTAATTAACCTCATACCAAAATCTTAAAAGAAACATATTAAATGACCAACCAGGGCTAACCAGCCTCGTTGTGAAGATGTATCTTGTAAGAATGAAAATTTTTCTACTTGTAAGGAATTAACTTTTATCAAGTTTTTAACAAGTTAAATATTTGCTCTGCCTAAACTCCTCTGGACTTTCTGCTAAAGCGGCTCGTGGAGTTTTAATTAAACTTGATCATTATCTGGTTACGAACATTTTGCAGAGCTAGTGCCACTCATTGTTTGAGACAGTGCCCCCGGGAGACGGCGATATTTGTAGAGCTGTGTAATATTACGCCATTGCTAATGACATTAAAAACGAGTTATTAAATGAATTGAAAAGAAGTTTCGACCCTTTTTCTAAGATCTATATTAAGGAAAGTGTTGTTGGCATCCTTCAGTGTCTATACAGACAAGGCTTCTGCACCAAAGTGTTACTTATTTGTGGGGCTGCAGCGCCGGTTGTCGCTGAATAAACAAATGCTCGAGCTGCTTCGCCTGTCGCACCTGCTGCAAGTGTAGGCAGTGGTAAATACCATTGACGCGGCAGTGATAGGCTGGGTCCTCTGCTGTCTGCGGCTCTTCCTTTCCTTGATCTCTCTCTTCTCCTCAGACTGCTTTACGCCAGTTTTGACATTCGAACGCCCACTAGAGCGGTCGGAAGATGCTGTTTCGAGATCTGCTGGGTTTATGTTGCATGGTGTCAGATCCCTGTTGCAGACGTTCTTGTAGCACATAGCGGGTCGACCGGTTGGCCGCGTTCCGCTGGCAAGCTTGCTACACTTTTATCTTTTGTTGATAGTCAGCATGGAACTGTCGTGTAGTCAGCATGGAACTGTCCCACACGCTTCGCTATGCGGGTAATGGCGGTTGCTACTTTGCCTCTACTCAGGTTAGGCATGGCATCCAGGGATAGATTGGTGGAGATTGTGGAGTCGAGTTATGTGAACATGTCCACCACCTCCAGGGTGTGTTCGTCAATGGCAATTGTGGGAGTGATCATAGTGTCCGGCAGGATTCGGTCTCGTTAGCAGCGTCTTTGGCGTCGAACAGTAGTTTCAACAATATCTAGCTAAAATATACTCTTGTATGAACATTCTCAACCGGGCTATATTTGGCAACAAGAAAGGTTACTCTTGGTTTTGTTGATCTCGGACTTACGTCGGAGAAGATTTTAAAGCGCCAATACATAAATATTTACCTCTTTTTTTCAGAAATAATCTCACGCATAATACAGAAAGGCTACTAAACTTATGTTTTTGCATCTAAATTTGTTTATGTCACTTATCTATGTGTTGACCTGTTGAACATATATTTTGTTTCATTGAATAGCGTTTCTCTTTAGAATAAATTATACAATGTATATTTACTGGGATTAATTTATTTCAGTTCAGACTGAAAGGGCACGAATATTTCTGTGGCTATGATGAACGTTACTTCTCCAAGCACGACGACGGTAGATAACACTACATTTCCCGTTAACGTGGACCCTGTCGTGTGGACCATGCCGTTAGCGGCAACAGTAATTGCCATAATCTACTTATCCCTGAATCTGTTGGTTGGGACGATGTCTAATTGCCTCTTAATCGTCATCATCAACCACTCTCCGACGCTAAAGACGCCGGCGAACAGCCATCTCTTAAACATTTGTGCAAATAACTTAGTTTTGTGTATTGGTATGTTGTTATCGTTATTATCGGTGGTTCTGACGAATATGACGCACAAGGTTAATATTCTGACGGGAATCCACGTGTTTATACTCTCAAACTGTTTCTTCCAATACTGGGGAACTTTTGCGTCTATCGGTTACTACAGATCTAAAATTATACAAAACCCGTCACTGTCAATCAAACGACGTCGTCAAACTATAGCGCGATGTCTTGCAACGTCGTGGGCGACGTCGCTTCTAATAAGTCTTATGATTTGCCTTTCTCACTTAGAACAAGACGTTTATTCTTGTATGACGCTGAACCCATTCCAAAAACAGTTTATTTTATGTGGTGAAGAGCACGAATATTCCGCACAGCGAGTTGGAATTGTAGTCATTAGTATAGCGGTGTTCCTTGTTCAATTGGCAATTATCGTGACGTCATATCATAAGGTATTTAAAGCACTTAACAGTTGTAACCCGTTTGGGAGGAACCGAGTTTCACCTATCGCCAAATCATTTACCAGTAGTTTACCATCATTGGGAGAAGCAGTCACTGTAACACAAACTGAAGCAAATGGTTGCCAAAATGGCTGCCAGACGGACAAAGTTGCATATACTATTTCTAGAAGAGACTTTAAAACTGACGGAGAATTCTTAGTGCATTACCAACGAAATGACAGTATTAACATGCTAACGTTCGAAGACATCATTGCCTTGGAAAATCCAATTCTAGCGACCCACATGCGAAAACAAGCACTTCAAAAGCGACCTCTACAGTTGACGCGCAGCACTGCAAGTAACAATTCCGTGAAATCAAAATGTCCGGAGTTTACAGACATCTCCGCAACAGCTGACTTGAAAAGATTTCAAAACCTGAAAAACAATTCCGCTCTCAGAAACCATTTTCTAAGACGAGATCGCGTAGGCTTTAACAGTGCTACCAGGAACAGTCTTGTCATGCTGGCGTCTTTTATCGTCTGTTCACTTCCTATGTTCGTCTGCATCATACCGCACGTTCTTTCACACAACAAAGAAAGACACCGTGTTCTGATTTTGTTATTTACACAGTTAACATTTTATTTGAACTCACCAATCTACCCTTTGTGGTATTTAATTCAGAACAAACGGGTCAGAAAGTCCTTAATAAGGGTGTACGAATCGTTGTGCATCAAACTTAACATCAGACGCTAATGGATAAGTTCAGCTCTGTAGAAGTCTTCACAACTGACAGATTTGTCTACGAAACTTGATTCTTCATTTGTATATTTTTTTCAATGTTACAAAAATGTTGAGTTAATATTTATTTATTTATTAACATGTGACAGAAATGTAACTGATATTTTAAATTAAAATTACCCCATTTAAATTTTGTATTTGGCATCTTTTTCTGACAATACATATATTTTTTATGGAAACCCTATGAAGCTGGTTTGAATGAATCAGCTATAGGCGGCATTTACTCCGCCAGTAAACCCGTTGCTTGAACCAGAGGTATGCGGCAGATACTCTTTCAAAAAATCCTTCCTCGAACCTAACTCTCTCCGTAAACTGTTCTATGAACCAGTGGTAGGCGATAGAAACACGGTAAATAGACCGGTACTTCATCCGGGATGGTCGCCCGGGCTAATTAGTCATGTTTCCCATTGTGTAAATTTTTATTTTCAGCATTTTCTTTGTCAATTGCGGATTTTCTTTGTGATCGTTCGCGCAAAAATATTTCTATTGCCTACGATTAATCTACGTAATGAGCTCAATTTACTGCTACATTTAACATGAGCTGGTCGATAAGGTATTGTTATGATCTAATCAGCGGATATTGTAACATGATAAATTGTCTTAAATCAAAGAGAAATTCTGGGAACAGCTAATTCCAGGCCGGAGTTAACTGACACGTTTTGTTTGCTTAGCGACCTCAATAGGGACAGTGTATGTTGACAGAACTCTTAGAGAATGTGTCATGCACTAACGGACTCTAGCAGATTTCTCTCGATGTCCACTTACATTATCTGCTAAGTATCCTATGCTGACGTTAACTCATCCAAGTTGATTGATTCAAGCAAATGAAAATTTGTGAACAAGTTATAATCTGTTCATACAATATGACAGCAGAGCAGTCAGTTTGAGCACACTGATTACTCGAGAATGGGACGGAAAGGTTCCGTTAATCAGACCGTGTGTTCTTACACACATTACAACTTTGGTAAGAAGATTAATTACTAGTAACTGTAGAATTATTAAAGAAGAGAAGGTATAATAAATAAGAAATGTCTCAAATGAAATAAAATAGGAATTTTCCAAAAAAAAGGTCCGATCTAGTGAAGAAAACGGTGTTTATACTTAGGAATCGGTTATCAGTTAGAATCGGTTCAAATAAGCGGAAACCAAACCCTTTTAATCGCGTGGCTCCAATTGTTTGGTCTTTCGTTTGTTTTCCGGCATACTTCTTTCTAGGCATGATACGCCACGTCATTTTTTTTCTGATGGAACTGGCTCCTTATTACCTCTTTGTCGGATTGAGAACTGCAAGTGACATTTAAGGTGCAGTGGTTGTATAGCACCATATCACCAGCGATCATTCTATCCTGTGCCATACCCAGTCTATTATACATTAAAATAAAAGAAAGCGTAGACTAGTTGCTATTCACCTTCATAAGCTATTATTATATTTTTGCTGAAAACAGCGCGATACCTGCTGATCAATGAAATTCCGCAGTGTTTTAGTGCTGGATTGGCGTTCCTATGGAAACCTATTTGAAAACGAACGTTTTATCGACCATTATCTTTTCACTATCCACATGCAATATTGTGAGTGGGTTTTTTTATTAATGAAAAAAAGTTTGTATCGTAATTTAAACACGTTAAAAAGAAATAAACACGATAAAAAACGAAGGCAAGGCAAGGACAAAGCGACATTTAACTACTCGGTTTGAGAATATTGGTATCAGATAATTTTAATAAAGTTGTTCAAGATGAGCACCGGATTCAAAGCCCTTCTACAATCAAAGCGCTGAAAGCGTTGAAAGACTGGCGCGCTGGTTGAATCGAACTTGCCCTGCACAGATATCATTACTTAAAACATATGAAACTATGTGTGATTTTTTTCGTTAAACTTTGTGACAGTTACTATCATCAACATTAGCAAATAATTCACTATATTCAGGGATTCCAATAGATGCAGGTACTTGTATTTTGATGCAAGGAAATTAGGTATCACTTTTTTCACCTTAATCTTAGGTTGGGGGTCTTTTTGATGCAGAAGCGTATGATTAGTGGTTAAATTTTGCTAGGATAACGATGATCAGGCTCTGCCACAATTGAGTAGTGTCAACAATGAAATGCACAAGGCTCACGTACCTTAAGAGACTGAAACAGTTACATAATTTTTACGTAGATCGCAACAATGCATTAACAAAAATATTCTCCAACTAACACGGTCTCCCCAGGATTTTTGGAAGGGTTGTCGCTGGACTGTTCGTGGATTTTAGCTCGCGAAACTTTATTTTTTAACTATCATTTTATACAGTTTTATATTTGTACCAAAGTTTACTGCAACAACGGTATATAGTGCATAGATGTTTTTTTTTTCTCTTTAGAGCCAAGAAAGGTACAAAGTTAAAAAACATAAATAATGTGAAACAATGTGTAAACAGTATGTCAACATGTGTTTTAATTACATAAACTGATCTGATCTCATCAAGTTACAATGTCAATTATATACTCTGTATAGTTAGTTTTTTACCTTCATTGTCCAAGATATCTCACACATATCAAACTCAGTGTTTCATTACAACTGACAGGATTAGGATTAAACTTTCAGACGCCTCTTTTTTTTCTTGGACCGAAGTGATGACTGCCTTATTATAATCAATCTTCAGTACATCAGGACCTTCCATGGATATCATTAACAATGAATTTAATGTTGAATTGTTAAGCCTGCTATGAAGCTTTGTCTTCACTCTTGATAAGGTGGAAAAACCCCACTCACAATCTGAGATTAAATAACTTTACGATACCAGTAAACATATAGACAGCTTCATATATATAAAAATAATATCATAATATCCAAGGCGCTTACCCATACGGTTCTCTTTTTTGTTAAACAATCAACCAACAAATGATTTATTTTCCTCTCTTCTTTTTTGCTGCAGGGGCAGGCGGTGTTTTATGAGTGTGGCGATTCCTGATATGCATATTTCCCTTTTTATAATAGTAGCATGAAATTGAGTTATTTTCTTTATTAAATGCATGTCACAAGGCTACGTAAATATATATAACAAGAAAAGTATAACACCGATGTGTTATATGTGGACGACATTTAAAAGAAGTAACATGTTGGGTGTAAGAGTTCATGCAGGTGATGGATTGTTTTTAAACAAAGAAAGAATTTTAAAGTGCTACTATATTGTTGTCTTTTATTGGCAAAGGATATTGAACGTTGAAGGATGTGCTTGTATATTACATGTAGTTGTATTTAGGATACAAAATAATTACTCACATTTAAGGATTTACTACACTCCTCTTTGCAACATTTTTGTACAAATGAATGTTAATTTTGTTTACTTTGATACTTTTCTTTTTAAATCGATGGTCGAACAAGGAGGAGTGTAAAGGATCGTTAAGAGCACTCAAAATTTCGTAAATGTAACTGATTTTTCGTTATTGTCATTGTAGATTTTCGTAAGTAGATACTCTACTGAGAGCTATGTAAGCCATTTCTCCTTGTTATATCGTTTTCCCGATATCAACAGCAGCTTAAGATAATGTTAGACCTTGCACTCTGTGGACAGTTACGCCAATATTTAATTTTCATGAAGGAGTTACCTTGAAGTTAAACATTATCTGATTATCATAGCACTAACAACATTACAATGAATTTGCTCTATTTAAATTCAAGAGTATCTTTCAAAATTGTCCTACCACGTACATGGCAATTCCTTTGGTACTTTCAGGATGAAAAATCCATACTTACTTTCTATATTCAGAATCTTGGTCCCCTTAAAAAGGGGGGGGGGGGCGGGGGGAGGGGAGGGGATGGGATGGGATGGGGGATGAGTCACAATTATTCTGAACAACAGAAAAAGACCTACAAAAATGGTTATACAATCATTATTTACTTTATAGACACGAAATCGCCTTCTTGTTAAACAGACACCAACTAGAACCGTCAATTTCAACTTCAGAAACATTTGTAAACAAAGAATATATAGGTCACATTCACGCGCCAAAAATCAAGTCATAGGATTGCCAATATCCGTAAACAGAACACAAACGTCAATATCACCCAAGAATAACTATCTGAACAATGTCTTTTACTACATGTACACTCTTTCTATAACTGCTTACAACAATAAACTTTCAATTCACATAATTAAAAGAAAACACCGACTCATCGATCTATTTATATAATCTATATATACATATACTCAATTATAAATAGCTTGACCTTGAACTTAACGTACATACAACATGATTCCCGTTCATTACTCAACGATCTATATATAAAGCCGGGCCACATGGTTCTCAGCATTCGCTATAAACCTCTATTTAAAGCCGGGCCTAAATTCCTCTTCAGCCGGCCTAATTGTACTATAGTAAAGATAATCAAGTAATAGTTACATAGTAATAATATATTATGACCCATCATTCGTCCAGAAAAGACTATTGCCAAATTCTTACAACCAGGAGTAGACTTTCTTCCACTTAGGATCGACACCTGACTGGATCGAACTGGCTGTTCGAGGTAGCTGGCGTTGATTCAGTGTCTCGGCATGTTGGGGTACCGCGTAATTTCACGACGTGAAGGGGTACTTGGCGTCGCCAGAGTCGCTCTTGAAGGGCTATCCGGAATGATCTCGATCTCATTTCTAGAATTTTGAAGTTCATAATGCCCGATGGAGTTGGCGTCAGCCTCACAAGGCCGGTTTCTCTTGAAATAAGATAGAATCGACGAGTCGTCGTTCTTTTGCGCATGCATACTTGAAAATGTGTCCGACGAAAATGAACTGATCGTTAAGTTCTTACTGCAACTTGCTAAAAGATTTGTTTAAAACAAATCAAATATCGCGCAATTATTTTCATACATCTATACAGTACAATTTTCGAAGTGTTTGTCTTCTAATCACAGAACACAGAATAACCAAATTATTACTCATGATCGCATCTCATTAAAATCATTGAACATTATGTCAAACACACCCGCTGTTAATTGAGAATATCAACAGTCGGCAGAGCGTAAAGAAATCGATTGTGATTGGTCAAATCGCCCATTGCTTAACCTTTAATCAGGTGTGTATAGAAAATCGACCTGTGTTTACAATGCAAGAAACAGAAAATTATTACATGTCGATTTTGAATAAACGGATGTCGGCGAATTTAACGCTTGTTGGAAATAGATTAAAGCTTGTTTACGGTTGTCGGGCGCGAAAACCGTTATGATAGCTGGGGAGAACACTGGGGCCCGGCCCGGTCCTTGAAAGCCGAGCAAAATCTCGATCCACAACTACTCCAACCTAACCAAAATGGCAACCCACGCTATCTCCCGCTTGTCACGTGACTGATTTGTTTTGAATCGTTCTTTTAATATCCTTTCATAGTTGTTCGAATAACAACATTAAATTGTTTTCTTGTTTTTATTTGTAGCATTATCTTTCAAAGTTCGCATTCCTTCTAGAAATATTTGTATTTTCTTAAAATGCACTACTTTTTATGCCACACAACTTCGAAATCTTTCAGGCGTAACTAAACTACTCATGCATATCCAGTTGCTTGTTCACTGCCGTAGCTGGTCGTGATTTCACTCTACATTTGTTAGCTGGCGTTTTTGGCATGGATGCTCCAAAATTACACGGAAACTTACTATTAATCGCTCAGAATTCGTGGAATGGTGTGCTGCATTGTGCTTCACACTTGTGCAGAACATTTCGGCCTGCTCTCGCGGTGACCACTTACTTGATACGCTCGCGTGGTCGCAATGATACACCCGAAGATAACGACGGCGCGTCGCAGAGTTCACGGCATCGTTACTTGAGACTGGCGCATGCGCGCCAGTCTAAAAATGAATACACCCGATGCACATGTGATCGTTCAATGACCTTGGTGAAGTGCCATTGATATAGCATTGGCCGCGATAGCACAGGTATATGAAAGTCTCCGTTCATCTTAATTTTAGCCTTCACTTTTTGGCGGTAGTACTTTTACTATAATGCCAATTGTTGCTCTTGGAATCAGTATTACTTTGAGCTTGATCTTTAACGGTTTGATAGCATTATCAGTAGGGTCAAAGGGGAGATTATCCTGTATAAGATTATTAAGAGTTAAGGACCTAACCACAAATGATGTGATGATAAAGAATGATGTGAGTGAAAATAAGGAATACATATTGGGAGTTTGAAGTAAATCCCTCAAGAAATATAGAAGTTATAGCAAAATGACTAAGGACCCATAACTGCTAAATGTGTACCAGGCTCTGTGAATTATAACAAGGATCGTATAGTGTTTTTTTTATATAAATAATATTTACGGACAAACTAGACCACTGGACTGACGGACACTTTGTTTTATCTAAATGAACGGACGGACAAACATCATTTCATTGAGTGACAACAAATAGGGAAAATAAGAAAAAGAATAATTTGACAGTGCTACTCTTTTAATCAATGTTATACTGAAAAATCAGTTATTTAATATTCACAGTACTAGTGTGTCACAATATAATACTTGAAATTAAATCGATTGTCAAATTCAGACCCTATAGATTTTGTAGCTAGAACATCGCGCAATACGAAAAATAACCTTGGCAAAAATAAGGGAGAATAATTCCCAAAGAAATAGGACCAAAATTAAAGTGAAGCACTAAGGCTTCGAAGACCACCGACCTGATGGACGGTGAAGTCCTACTCAAGAAAAACTGGCTGTGTAAAGCCTGTCTCACACAGAACACGGTTGGGCACACGGTTCCAATACGGTATACTCGGTTATACACGGGTTGACTGGTACGAGTATTTAGCTCCAACCGTGCCTGGGGATGAGTTAGTACTCGAATGTGGCACGAGTATGTACGAACAAAGCACGAATTTACTCGGTCAAGCAAAGTTTGTCACGGTTTGAACACGATTTGCAAAAGATTTTCATACGATTGTTGTACGGTTCCAAATATGGTCTAGTACGGTCTGTTACGGCCTAGTTCGATTAAACACGACTTTTACCCGATTAACTGGACATTTACAGGGTTTACATACGGTCCCACCGACTTTTGTTCGAGTTATGCTCGAATTATCACACATTCGTGTATGTTTCGATATAAATTGACTCGTTTTGATGGCTGGGCTTCATAAATTTTCGAACTTTCAACAGAAAAGATATAAAAATGGCACCCGAGTTTGAATCTCTGGGTATCTCGTCAGGTAGTGCCAGCTGGTCCTCCAGCTCATCAGGGTCGACAGGGTCAACAACTTGAAGTGGTCGGAGGGCCTTTGTGGCTCTTTTTGTATTCTCGCTGGGAAAATATTCCATGGTGGGGATTCGTTTGGGGACATTCTTCTTCTTTGGAGACATTATGTAGCAAGTACTTTGTTATTTCAATGTTTCAGCAGGTAGTTGTGTTTTCTGTTGTGCTGTTTGATTATACAAGAGCTTTGTACAGACGAAGAAACCGTGTCTGGTCGTACTTGACCATGTATAATTCGTACTTGAACCGTATTGGTCGTATGGCGATCGTATGAAACCATATTGGTCGTATGGCGATCGAATAAAACCGTGTGTACACTCGTGTGAATCGTACGGTGATCGTGTGACATTCGAGTGTTAATCCGGGTGTTGGATGTAGGACTTGGGAACAGTTTCACAGGATTCCAAACGATTTATATACGATATTGACACGGTTGAGCTCACTCGTGGAGTGGAGTTCATGTGCGGTTGTATATACGGTCTCGTACGGTCTCACACGGTCTCTCACGGTCTTGTACGATCGCTAATATGATCATACACGGACATGGCACCCGTGTCAGGTTTTTTAAAGTTTTAAAAATCATACACGGCTTTCACGGATACACTCGAATGGCCCGAGTGTAACTCGGATAAGGCCACGGTTGGTTCGGTTGTATGTACGGTTTACACGGGTGGCCAACCGTATGAGCCGTGTGTTCTTCAGGCTTAACGGATTTTATATCGTGCACAGTCATGTGACAATATTATCATGGTTACTTACAAAACAAGTTTCACCAACCAATAAAAATAAACCAATCAAAAGCTGTTTAACAAAATCAAGTAACCAATAGAATTTAATTTAATATGAACACCTCGTATTGGAACTGAAAGTAGAGGAAAAACAAGTAATAACAATAATACAATAAAGGTAGCCTGTTACAAATGTAATCCAAGCAAAAACATGCACAACAAGGCTAGGTGACAAACATTCCTGTTAAGTTTCAATGAAATCCTCCAAGGTTTTTCTTTAGATGGAATGTAGACAAGGTTTTAATATAAAAGTTACAGAAAAAAAGACTAAGGAACCATAACTCTGCCACAAGTAATCCGACCGGAAATTCTTGACGATATGCACAATAAGGCTTGGTGAATAACACTCGTGTGAAGTTTAAATTAAATCCCCCAAGGGGATTTGGAGATCAAGAGTGGACAAGACTTAAGTATAGAAGTTATGGTAACCAAGAGTGCCAAATTGTGTACATACATTAAGTTGCAGGAATCCTAAAAAGTCAAAATGAATTTGACAACCAGGCATTTTAATACCAAAGAATTATGGGGTATTTGCAGAGGTGCCAATTATATCACAGGAACCATGTACTACTGGATGAGGGCTAGCGCCCAGATGTGTCTGTGGAAATTTGGCTGGTTATCTTGGTAAAGAAATTATCAACATTTCCCAAAACATTCATGAAGATCAACATATAACAGTTTCACTAAGAGCAGAGACTAAATAGGCATTTTTTTAAAATTATGAGCCATAACTCTGATGTGTCTAGGATGATTTAGTAGGTTATTGAACTTGGTCTAAATATTATGCCCATAAACATTTTCTCTAAGTTTCATGAAGATCAACAACTGTTTAAGATAGTGAGCGGACAAGGCAATTATAGTATTTTTGTATAAATGGCCATAACTCTTAAGTGGCTGAAGCAATTTTGCTGGTTAATAAAATTGGTCTAGGTATTATGCTCACATTTTCCCCAAGTTTCATGAAGATGGAACAACAACTTTTAGAGTAAGACAGAAGACAAGAAGTATTTGCCATTTTTGTATAAATCAAGTGCCATTACTCTGAAGTGTGAAGCCATTTGGCTGGTTACCGAACTTGGCCTAGATATAATTTACCGAACTTGGCCGAGATATAATGCCCATAAACATGTCCCCAAAGTTCATGAAGATTTGACAACAACTGCTTGAGTTGGAGAGCAGACATTGCTGTGGACTCTGCTCGCCACCTGCTCGAACACGATGGTTGTTCTAATAATAAGAACAGTTTTCACAGGCTAATAAAAATGACTATGGGCCCATAACTCGGTCAAAAATATTCCCAGCAGAAACTCCTGAAGAAATGCACAACTAGGCTTGGTGACAAACATTACTGTGAAGTTTCAATGAAATCCCCCAAGCGGTTTTTGAGATGAAGCCTGGAGACATGACGAACAGACAGACAGTGAGATTACTATATGCCTCCCTTTGGGGCATATTAAAAAGGACCTCAGGGCTCTCACTAGAATTGCAAATCAGGGAGAATTTTTGTCAAAATTTAACTGAAGTTAGAGAAGTTTGCAGTCAACAGCATTCTTTCCCTTTATAGCCTATAAAAGAATACTTTTCCCATAGCTCCAAGAAGGGAGAAGTCTGGTAATTTTTGGGAGACTCCTTTTTCCAAGTCTCCCTTAAGTGAGAGCCCTGGACCTATACTCAAATGACCAAAATGCCTACATATGTCTATCAATTATTCAGTTATTGTTGGACAATGGTTGACAAACATAAAGTCTTATTACTGTTTTTGACAGCAGTAAAATCAGCAGAGAGCCATCTTCGGCAAGTTTGAGCAATTGCCAGCTTTTGATCACTACTGCCATACTATGACTATATGCCGACTCTGTTAGCTGCTTAACACCAAATAAAGAATTAACAAAACCAAGGCTGTCAAATATTCTGAAACATTTTTTCTTATGATTTCATGTAAACAATACAGTTTTCTCTAACAATTCACATCTCATAATATAGTATTTACACAAAAGATAGATACACATATTGCAGTAATATATAATATAAACTTACTAAAAAACCTTACCTGTTGAAGAAAATTAACAAAATCATGCATTCACAATAAGTTCAATTTTCACTAACAGCACAAATCATTTAATACCAACTGCATAATATATGATGAAAAGCCTAATATTGAAATATACCATCCTTTCAGAAATTTATTGTAGGGCATTTTCTGAAGCAATAAACAAACTGTCTGTGAAAATGCTTGGATGGCAGCCCTGTGGGCAATGGCAACAATGTTCTTTGAGCGAGGTTTGTTTTTGTTCATGTCAATCTTCAAGTTTCTGTTACTTTGAAATCGTAAATATTCCTACTAATTTAAACCGATTTTGTGGTCTGATTTATAAAAAGCCTTAAAACCCACACCAAACATAGAATTAAATGTAATGGTGATGTGGGAAACTCAAGAAAGAGAAATTAAAATCACACAATAATGATGTTTTACTGAAACCATTAAACTTTATGTCGACAAACATAAAGGCAATTTCAGTATTTTTATAATATTTTTTTAGAGAATTACAACTGGAGACAACAGTGGGGTTAAATGTTTATTATACAAATAAACATTAATAGATGTTTTGATACCATCAAAACATACATTTATCACTTTCTTGTCTTTTTTTATCTTAAATGTTCTTATAAAGTGAAGCTTTTTAAGAATGACAGGTCAAAATCAATAATAGACAGAAACTTTTTAATCCTACAAAATGATGCAAACAACAACATCAACAAGATATTGCCCTATTTTTGAAATAATATTATAGGTATTTGGATTCTGAACACAGTATGTGAGGACATATTGCCTGTTGGGTGTCATATTACCTGAGCTGCAGGCATGAGATAATATGACTCCCAGAATAGCAGTAATATTCTTACTTACCCTGTCAATTCTCCAAAAAATGTATTATACTGCAAAGCCTTTTCCATGAAAAAAGATAAACAAAACATTTGTTTTGGTTTATTTTGCTTCTTTTTCATAAAGTATAAATCCCTTACAGAACCTCAAAATCACATGTAAACTATGACATCTTTATTCAACCAGCATGATGTCACTACTACACAGCTTCAATGGACTGTCGATTCGACATTTCTTTTTTTTTTTTAATAATCTGATCGTTTTTAAGTTAAAAAACTCGATCAAAGTAATCCCTTGATTAAAGTAGCTCTAATCCCTATAAGTTAAAAAACTCGATCAAAGTAATCCCTCGATTAAAGTAGCTCTAATCCCTATAAGTTAAAAAACTCAAACAAAGTAATCCCTCGATTAAAGTAATCCCTAAACATACCACCAAATAATTTATGGGATTGACTTTACTGTATGCATTTTCTCAAATTTCTAAACAAAAGGGTAGATATTAACAAAATGTGGCAGGCCTAAGAGGGGATTTAGGCATGTGCATTATGTATATGGTAATTCCTTATACATGTATACAGACATATATCATCAGCAAATTATCCATCAAGTTCAAGGAAATTTCTTTGCAGTATAATACAAAACATATGTGACTCACCATGAGAACACCAGGCTTATTGACTTTGCAGTAAGTGTTGACCCTGATTCAGTTGCAGACTTAACAGCAAAAAAGTAGGTTTTCTAAATGCTTTATAAAAGGTTTCTCTGATTGAATGGCCAACAGTATAGACCCTGAAAATAATGCCATTGTGTTATGGTGTGTCACATAGAATCTTATACTTTATTGGAAATGTAATAAGTATAAATTTGTAACAAAATTTAAATAAAAATTGTATAACAAAATTTAACACAATAAAGCAATTATTTTGCAAACAGGTTGTAATTACTAATTGTAAAAATATATAAAGTATTGGTAATTAGTAATTGTAATCACAAATACAGTAGTGGTAATCTGTAATTGTAATCACAAACACACAATAATGGAAATCAGTAACTGTTATCACATATTTAGTAATGGTAATCAGTAATTGTAATCAGATTATAAGGCAATGGTAATCAGTAATTGTAATCAGCCACACAATGTAATGGTTATAAGTAACTGTAATCAGATATTCAGTAATGGTAATCAGTAATTATAATGAAATCAGACATAAGCTAATGGTTATCAGTAATTGTTATATACTTCAGAAACTTGACACAAATGTTACAAAATAAGAAATGCCTTAGCATGTAACTGAACAAATTAAGAGATCAAACAAATTAGGAGATACATATACAGTAATGGTAATCAGTAATTGTAATCAGGTACTTGTAATGTTTATTGAACTGAAGTACCTCATGCTACTTATTACTTTTTATTACAATGTAGTTAAACAAAATGATTTCATTGAAAAACAGTAATTAATGATAACTTTTTATTAACCTTTTATGTTATTAAGATGAACTTGACAGATTGTATTTTGGTAAATTTATATATAATCTATAATCATAACAAATGATTATTGAAGTCATAGGTGTCTGAAAATGTTTTAAAAAAAGATTAGTAACAAAATTTAAATATTCTGTATAAATTTTCCACCATACAACGTTACACGCCTTTCACGTTGACATAACGTCCATTTGTAATTGTTTGTATTTATTACCCTAAAGAAGGCTTTTAAGGCCGAAACGTTGGAGAGGTGAAATACATATAAGTGAAAATTTTACTGTGATAAAATAGCTTTCAAAATGATTTTCAGAACAACAATGTAGATGACAAAGCAAAGAACAACAAACTTTGTCTTTCATTGCAACCACTCTATGCTGCAAATGTTTTTCATCAAACAATGAATGCAAACTAAAGAATCAACATCATAGCAGCAAAATGGAAAATGATTGTAAATATTGGAAAATAATCAGCATGGCTATAAAGCACAGTAAAACATTTAGTATAAACATTGGCTGTTTAATCCTGACAATACGGTAGTGTACAAATCATTACAGTTTGTCCAGCCTCATCTTTACACCACCTATTGTTTAACTACAAATGGCAAGTCAAGTGTTACCTGTACATTGTTTCTATATATAACAACCCTTTGACCACAATCATACTATTTTAGACATTAAAACTGGTTAGAACCACAGTCAAGATGTCACCTATTTTAATGAATAATGTTATTGCTCTCATATCCAGTGTGAAATTCGGTAGACAACAAGGAGCGGTTCTTAACATTTAACACTTAGAAGACATCAGGTCTAAACATACTACATCAACTCTGAACGTCATCATAAAACATGTTAACCGGCAGAAACCAGAAACAGAGGAGAGACAGTATTGTCTAAATCAATGATTCACAATTTCTTTTTTAATTATGGCTTCTTATAAATAATTGCTCTTCTATGACTGTAAGGGGTAATGCACGTAAAAATAGGAAGCCTGTGGAGAAAATCTTGAAAATTAAAAGTATAACTGCCTGAAATGTTGTATTGAAATATAATTTTATACCAGTCTTGCAGCTTATATTAACATGAACTGCTGCTAGACTGAAACCAACAATTCTAAAATTTGTAGAGAATCCTAATTTCCCAAGACTGTTTTACCCCCAGTCCCCTGCATGCTACTAAATGTATGGTACAAATATTGAACACACACATAATGTAATTTGTTTATTTATTTTTATATTAATTTTACTAATGTTCTTACTATCACACCTTGTTTACAATCTAACAATATTTTGCCAAAATTATTTTTCTACATTCAATAAATATAAGCAAAATACATATACATTGATCAAATAGAATATCATTACTGATAAAGCTGAAGTACTTGTATGACATTTAATATGCATATAGCCTGGGGTTTTGATTCTGAGCTACTACAGTGCATAATAACTTCTGGAACTAGTCTGTGCCTACAATCATAAAATGAAGATGTCTGATTTTAACCCTTTACTCGATGGGAAATGATTCTTATCATACAGGCTAGCAGAGTAGATTAAGATCAGCTGCCACAACCAGGCCATCTGATCAGGATCTACACTATTTGCTTAAGATTCACAACATTATTTCTGACCAAGAAGTGACCACTGTAGATCAAGATCAGATGGCCTAATGTGCCAACTTATTTCTATCTACACTGTTGGCACATTGAAAAAAACACCATAAAAACAAATGGAGGGAGTAAATGGTTAATAAAATATTTGCTTTTAACACTTTACCCTTTCCTCCACAGATACACCTTTATTGCATGGGAAAACAGTTTCCTGATTCTTTAGGTAATTTCTGACAAAAATGCGACCAGTGCAGATCCTGATCAGATGGCATGGATGTGCTGGCTGATCTGGATCTACACTGGTCGCACATTTGTCAAAATGCGTATATATGGAGGAAAGGGTTAACTTGTTTCATATCTACACATTTTATCAAATGTGTGAACCCCATAGATCCAGATCAGCCAGCACATTCATGCCATTTGGTCATGATCTACACTTTTTGCTTCTTGGTCAGAAATAACCTAACAAATCAAAAAGCTACCAGTGTAGATCCTGATCAGACAGCAAAGATGTTCTAGTTTATCTGGTTTTACAGTTTTCCCATGCCAAAAAAAGTCCTACATATGGCATAAAGGATTAATAAATGATCCTTCACTATTTGCTGTAAGTCATACACTCTTATGATACACTGGGTATTAAATTTCATCAACTTTTCCTCTTTTAAAGCAGCCATCTCTAAAATGCTCCATTTTAAAACAAATAAAAAAAATTTAAGAAGAAAATCAAGTATCAATTATTGTTGTATAATAAGCACCCAGTATTTCAACCTTTGTTAAATACCGAATGTTATTTTTTGAAACACCAATTTGTTTAAAAGAACCAAGAACACATAAAAACATGTAAAAGTAGAAATAAACATATATAAAAAAAACTACAGTCCTGAGGTTTCCAAAACAGAAATAACACAAATTAAGTAAATAATAACATTGCATTATAACTATTGAGGAAGTATTGCTCAAGCAGTTTGAATTTAAAAAATACTGAGGATCAGCCAGATAAATAAGATTATTTCAACTTGACAACTGTGGAAAATTGGGCACTAGTTGGTGCAGTTTTTTTGCACAAACATGGAGACTTATAAACAATTTATTTTCAGATAAAATCAAACATGGAGACTTAAAAAACAATTTATTTTCAGATAAAATATCTCCATTTGCCTTTGTGTTGATTGAATGAGCTGTCTAGCTTTGAAATCACAACTCTATGGCACAAACAAATTTTCTGTTAAAGGTTGGCACAGACAATTTTTCTGTTAAAGGTGCCATGTCACATATCAGGACAAAAATATTGCTGTGTTTTCAAATATAAAAATTTTATAATTTAAACTATAGAAGACTTGTAAGGAAAGTAAATGTGATTGATGTAATATCCTTACAGTCAAAGTACAAATAAATATATAACGCAGTAAAGTTCACCCACAACTGGTACTTAAATATACTTATAAGTACAGAATTTCAGACAAATTCATTGCTGTTTAGTCATTTATAAAAAGTACAACTAATATTAGCCCTTTCCTCCATATATACACATTTTTACGCATTCGGACCAGTGTAGATCCAGATCAGCTGGAACATCCATGCCGTCTAATCAGGATCTGCACTGGTCGCATTTTGGTCAGAAATAACCTAACAAATAAAAAAGTGAACAGTTTAGATCCTGATCAGATGGCACCAATGAGCCGGCTGATCTGGATCTAAACTGTTCACCCATGCAATAAAGGTGTATCTATGGAGGAAAGGGTTAACCACATCTGAGACATTGAAGTATTCCACCCTTAACTGTTAATAAGCAGCTTTAAATGCACTTACAAAAAATTATCACATACATGTATTTAAATCTAGTCAAAACTGAAATCTTAGCTTGTACACAAATGTACTAAGAAATAAATTGAAACATGTGCTAGTGCTTGTGAAGAGCAAAAAAAAAAAATCTCTGGCCAAAGAATAAAGGATTTATTGAAAATACTTACAATAAAACCTTAATACACGTGCCAAGCTTAACTTATGTCACATTGGTGACTAGTGTAGACTGAAATGCAATGCATCTGATCTGCACTGTACAGTCTGAGCATGGTGTACACTATTCTATTCCAAAAGTTCTATAAAATCATCTATGATAAATAATGGACTGGCTCAAATTAAAGAAGTCAGACTGATTCATTCTAAATGCTTGAAGACGGAACTATCTGCTCCACCTATCTGGACAGCACTATGTCGTGTGATCTGCTCCTCACTCAATGAGAGCTTAAGCTGATGTGGTCCTAATGCTTGCAGCATTCATATTAACTGTATGAAGTGAACACAATGGAATTTCGAAAGGAATATAGCCCTTCCCTCCATAAATACACCTTAACGCATGGATGAACAGTGTAGATCCAGATCAGCCAGCTCATTCATGCCAAATGATCAAGATCTGCACTCTCCACAATTTTTTATTTATTTGGTTATTTTTTGCCAAAAAGCGAATAGTGCACAATATCCTGATCAGAAAGCACAGATGTGTCAGCTGATCCAGATCTACACTGGTTGCACATGCATAAAAGTGCATATATATGGAGTAAAAGGATACTGTGGTATCATTTAATTTCGCCGAAAAAGACTGTTTCGCGCGGATGTAAATTTGCGTAAATCCAATTTTTCAAACAAAAATATTATTATCGATATTTTACCGACCCGTTATCAATACCTATTGTTTATTTGAACACGCGAGCTAATCAGGTGTCAGTTGGCCCCCTGTCAATTACCACTTCCTTTGTTAGTCAATTATCGGACCCCTGTTTATTCGGCGCTGCTAATTGACACGGGACCCGTTTGGTCCATCTATCTGGACCATTCATATCATAATTTGCACGTTAAATTTCTTACCCGTTTTATGGTCTAAAGTGTCAATTTATTGCGAAACAGTTACTCAAAAAAGTGTTGATAAATTTATTATGAGATGAAAACGATACTGTGTGGTAAAACGTGACCAGACCTTAATGCACGGACTAAATTGGCGTTCAAGTTTTGAAGTAACATTAAACATATTCCAAAAGAAATTCAACAGTTATTACTTATTTTATTTTTTTCATTAACAAAATTATTCGATACTTCTAATTTATATCAAATTGCGATACGGGCAACTATATATATAAAGTGTAGGTCCATTCGGACATAGCACGTTTCGGATACGTATGTGGAACATTTTGGTTAAATTTTAGCTTAGGTTTTAAATTCGCGCACTGGCACAAGCGAAATACGCGAAAATTAAGCCATCGCTAAATAAAATGATACCACAGTAGTATGAAACTACCGGTATTAAACAAGGTGCAGATGCAACAGACACAAACAACATGCTTTAATCTCGATATATTACATTCAGCTAATCTCATCTCATATTTGATTCTTTTCAAATAAAAGTATACAATCACTCCAAAAATGAATCACATAAAGAAAATTATTCAGCATAATTTCACATAATAACTATACATTTAATATATAATTTAAAACTAAACACCTTAAAAAATGAAATGCTTTTCAATTAATTTTAAGAGAGTTTAGTCTACAGTACAAGTTAACAGCAGCTTTATTTAAAATAACACATGTCTACAGTAAATTTTAATAATGAATTTATTAAAATTACATGTATCATGAAATAAAAGTAGGGTTACAAATCTGCAATTCTGATCACTGTAACATAGCCATACTCTAACTACAACAGAGTACAACTACTGTGGTATCATTTAATTTCCCGGGGACAATTTTTAGCCCAATAACTGCAAATGACATAATCACGCGGATACATATTCATCCAGTTACATCATCTATTTAACATAGTTAAATTGCACTTAGGTTTATATTCGTGCAATAGCCCAAGCCAAAATTCATGGAAATTTAACCTGCCCCAAATTTAAATGAAACCACAGTTATTTGTCACTGCGATCCTCATACAACTTTCTACGAATGAAGTCTCCTAAAAAAACTTTAAAAAATCTACAGACAATCTATTTCTATCAAAAGACAATAATATCTGAACAGATGCTGTCCAAATCTCCAAATATAAAAAAAGTTTGCAAGATTGTATGTACAGGATAAATTGCTGAGAACAATGAATACTTGATAGAGATCACAGCAGGTATCATATCAACATTGTTACTGTGTATTGCATTGTGTGGGAATGGCCAACAATAACAAGGACTTGGAGGCGTAAATTCACAGAAAATATAAGACTAATAAGACACAATAGAACAGGTTGAAATTTAGCTGTGGATTTTAATTCACATTCTATTATTCACATAATGTTTACCTTTAACAAATGCAAATCAATAAAAAATATGCCATAGTAAATAGCCTGTAGACAGACTGCCATATTTCCTTTTTACCAACCAGTCATGATATTAAATGTAAGAAAGGTTGTACCGGTATATCAGCCTGAAGTACCTCTATACAATACAAAGATTGGTATATCAACCTGTTGTAACCCAGAACAGTACAAAAACTTTTATATAAGCCTGTATATCAAACTTAAGTGACAATTTTAAGCCTTGCTTGTTGCAAGTTTTGACACGACTTACTGCTACAAACATCTTCAAAAACAATCTTTCACAATTGTTGTAACAGTAACAGTTAATCAAACATTAGGAATTTCCTTTTCAGATGTCATTTTAATGCTTGCACGTTAGCCCTTTATCCCAAAGGATACCTCATCTGATGGGCCAATGCTGCAGACCCTGATCAGTATGAACATCTATGCATTCTGATCTGGATCTACACTATTCCTGTCTAGTTTAAGAATAGTTGTTGAATCAAAGCAACTTGCTCCTCTTCATCTGACTGCATGGAGGTGCAGGTTGATCTGGATCTACAGTTGTATGACATAGAATATAAGCTCTATCCATGAAGTAATGGGTTAACCCTTCCCTTCATATATACGCGTTTTTTACGCATGTGTGACCAGTGTAGATCTATCTGTGTCATCTGTTCAGGATCTTCAATGGTGGCATTTTGGTCAGAAATAACCTAACAAATCAAAAAGCGATGGTTTAGATCCTGATCAGGCGGCATGGATGTGCTGGCTGATCTGGATATACACTCTTCGTCCACGCAAAAAAGGTGTGTCTATGGAGGAAAGGGTTAAACAAGTCTAACAAAACAAGTTTACAGTCACGGGAATGTGTTAAGTGACATTATAAGTTGTTTTATGTGTGTGCAGTGTTCTCATTGGAACATAGCACATCTTACATGCACTTTTTTTGCAGCATGTACACCCATGTGTTTTTTCTCCCTTTGTTTTGTTAATGACTGATTTTTTATTAACAATTTTGTTCGATATACAGGATAAATACAGCTAATGATTAAAAGCCATCCTAATAGTATGTCATATGATACATTTTCAATGCGAGAAGTAAAATGAGGAATTTCCAGCACCAGTGAAAACTGCAAATTCTGATTATGTATATAATTAATACATTAAACTCGCATTTTGCAACCAGACATTAGCCATCAGAAAATACTCAACAAGCAAAGAAATAATATATCAGTAAATCAGTAACATCTGCAATATCATCCTTGGAAATCGTTAATTAACTAAGCAGCCTTAGACAGTTAACATCAGTGATACTTTAATTCTCAACATGAGAATTATTGATTAATTCTGGAAGACTCGATGCTAAACTGCAACAATCAGCATCTCTCCCAATAAGGTAATGGCGCAGCTTTTATTACATCAGACATCAGGGAATTATTATGTAGTTCAGCTTTCTCCAGTTTCTTCCAAAATTTGTTTGTGTCAGTAAATAAAGCTTGCAGAAATAAAGCTTTGAAAAGGATATTATATTACGGAGAAAAACAAGTCAATGAGTATTGCTAGCAATTATTTCTTGAGTTCTGCAAAGATCCAGTGAAAGAGTTGAATTTTCACTATTTTCATTGCCATAACAACCGCATTTGTGTCGAACAAAGTTTCATAGAGCGTAGTATTTTTGGTAAATTTTATTGCAATGGCAATAAAAGTGTATATATGGAGTATAGGTTTAATTTTATTTAAATTTTTAGAAAAGAACCCTATGAACTATGAATAGATTTGCCTTAATTGACTGAAAGATGGTTTCAATACATCAATATGATATCAGTGCTTTAAGTTGTGAGTATCAACAGCTAGGCTAGGTCTTGTTTGATCACCTACGCTAGGTTTTTGATCAAATTAAGACCTAACATTCTTGTTACAGGTACTGTAGACTGGTCAAGCTTGCATTAAGATTACAACATTACAGAACAAACTAATGTTTTATAACAGCTTTTTGACTTCAAGTATTGTAACCTGTCAACAACAAAAATCAAAGTATTTATAATCAGACTGGCTAGTGTTTACTGAAAGAAAAGAAACAAATACAAATTATAGAATAAAAGCGTGGGGGGGGGGGGGGGGGGGGGGGACAAGCTAGAGATTTTTCAACCCTTTCCTCCGTACATACGCATTTTATTGGATGAGCAAACAGTGAAGATCCAGATAAGCCAGCACATCTGTGCCATCTGATAGGAAGCTGCACTGTTCACTTTTGTATTTATTAGAATATTTCTGACAAAGAAGTGAACAGTGTATATCCTGATCAGATGGCATGAATGTGCCAGCTGATATAGATTTATGCTGATGGGTTTAAACACCTATATATGGAGTAAAGGGTTAATCCAACTATTTATGCTCAGACTGGCTAGTGTTTACTGAAAGGAAACAACAGAAACACAAATAATAGTATACAATGTGGGGGATATCAAGTGAGAAACATTTTTAAATGAAGGAAGAGCCTGTACTGAATGAGTAACAAAATGTAACAACCTTCCTTTTCCCATAAGCAATTCAAAAGCTACACAATGTTTTGTAAAATACTCCATTAGGTTCATTAGAGAACAGTTTACCTTTGCTCCTCTGAAGTGAAGCAGTTTGAACCATACATGTATTTACCAAGCAAGTGTATGAATTGATATCTATATAAACCTTTTACTCCATTACTACACATTTTATTGCTTGTGAGAGCTGTGTAGATCTGCAATGTTCGCTTTCTGTTCAGAAATAAATCAATGAATCTAAAAACAAACAGTGTAGATCTTGTTCAGAGTGCACAAATGTGCTGGCTCATCCAGATCAACACTGTTCAACCTTTGCAATTAATGTGAATCTATGGAGTAGAGTTAATCATAATGTACCAGTATAACAATAAATGGTTTACACAGACTGATGCTACAACCTAATTCAGGAAACTGTCAACTTCAGCTTTCTATATAATGACATTGTATAGGGCACTTCTTTAGACTTCAATTTCTTTCAGGCCATTTTCAATACTGTTAACAAAGAAATTGCATCAAAACAGTCATTAGTCACCTCACATGGGACATTATATTAACAGATTTCGATAGCCGCACTAAATATGCTGTAAAAACATGTTTAAAAGTCCAATCTGGGACAATTATCTGTTTTTGATGAAGCCTTCTTGAGATGACCTATCAAGTGTATTGAGATAGGTTTCAGTGACCCAACTCAGAATAATAAATGAAGCAATCTTCAAATAGCCAAACTCAAGATATTGCATGGACCAGTTTAAACCATATCTACATGATTATTGTCAAAATAGGTGGTCACACCCTCTGGTTTATACGCTGGACGCTGCACAGTCCGATGAGCAGGTACTCCAATCAAACTTGAAGACTGTAAAATAATGGAGAGAAAACATGTTAACATTTATATCTTGCAAGCTTAGATTTTTGCTTATGCGAAGTGATGATGTACGGTGTCCTTTAATTATTGAAAATGTTTATTTTTGTTTCCTCACCATTTATTTGTTATAAATGTGCCAAAGGGTATGTTCCTTATACAGCAGCAATATACTAAACAAACAGGGACAAAACAAAACACACCAACCAAAGAACAAGATGTTCTCTCTAGTTCTACAATGGATTATTATGATTAACCCATTACTCAATATATATATAGGTTTAATTGCATATGAGACCATTATAGATCCAGATTCGTTTCCACAGATGTGCCATCCTAATGAATCTGTGTGGACATGGATGACACAGAACTGCAGTGTAGTATTAAAGTGATAGTGAAAATAGAGCCAGTATATGTAATTAGAAAACACTTACCAAAGGTTCTATTTCTGGAGTGCTGGTACCGTAAGGACCAAGTGTGACATCATCATCATCATCCTCCTCCTCATCCTCCAGAAGATTGATCATTGAAGGAGCAAGCTTCTCTCCAAGTCTGAACAATATTGTCAAGTATTTAGTCAGTAGCCAAAATGACAATAGACAATACGCTTTAAACATGACTTGAATGTGTTTAACAAAGCTTCTACATTTATAAACATAAAACAATTTTTTTATTCATTTTAAATTTAATATAAACAAACAGCTTGGAATTACTTGTGTACATTTGCAGTATTTGTTTCCATTTAGGTGGTTAACCCAATATCATACAAGTGTATACATGTTTTATTTATTACTCCATATATACAGGTTTTATCACATGTGCAAAGTGTGACTGAGTTCAGTTGCCACATCATACCACCTGAGCTGGATCTACACTTCTATCCTTGGTCAGTTATTACCTAATGAATCAAAAGCGAACAGTGTAGATCCTTATCAGACAGCACTGATGAGCCAGCTGATCTGAATCTACACAGTCAGTCCATGGGATTACAGCCTGAATCTACACAGTCAGTCCATGGGATTACAGCCTGAATGTACACAGTCAGTCCATGGGATTACAGCCATATCCCATGGAGAAAAGAGGGTTAAGTTAGTTTGTAAATGTCAAGATGTCAGCAGTGATAATGGAAGAGGGCTCCACCGACAAGACTAGATACTTACATTTGTTTTGAGTTCTTCTTTTTTCTCTTGAAAAACTTTCTTGCCAATGAAGCTAATTGTTTCTTTGATGCTGAAATGATTGAAATGTCATCACTGATAATAAATGAGGGTGTATCATGGTACAAATCTAGTCTCTATCAGGGGGAGATAGACTTAGTGAATAAGTGGGGCCAGAAAATTAATCATAGTTGTGGAAGCACTAGTACTGTAAGCTAGACGTTCCGGGTTCAAATCAGTGCTTTCTGTAAACCCTTTACTTCACAGATAAGGCTTTTGTTGCGTGAGTGAACAGCCTAGATCCTGATCAGCTGATCAGAATCTAAAATGTTCGCTTTTAGATTCTTTAGGTTATTTTTGACCAGGAGGCAAACAATGATGATCCAAATCTGATGGCACAGATGTGCAGGCTGATCTGGATCTAAACTGGTCACCCATGTGATAAAATGGCATACTATGGAGTAAAGGGATAATTTATCTCACTCTGCAACATCTGGCACGCAATGGAGACTGTCACAGTAGTGCATGATTGGTCTAAGGCACTTGCATCCTGGTATATTTAGTGCTCTTTCTAGAATTTAATGAACTTAACAGTTGCTCTGTAATTCAGAAGTCTCAGATTTAAGACCAGTATCTACAGGCTATGCTATAGGTTTGTGGGTTTGTGATGTAGTAAATGACTGAAGAATATCAGGTAAGACATTTCACCATTAACTACAATGAGAAAATCTGCTTTTCTCTTAAAAATCTAAGAGTAATGTTGTAGTGATCAGTTATTAATCAAACATAATACATGTACGCTGAATAACATAATCTTCAGAATGTGACCAACCTTTTCCCATTCCATTGAGTTGTTGTCGTAATTCGGCGTCATCATCTTTCACTTTCCCAGATGGCTGACTAAAAGGAAAAGCATCGAGTGTCTTGTTACCATCGTCTCCGTAACCTTCATGCACTGTAACAGACAGTGATATACTTAAAATGTTACCATCGTCATTATTACCTTTATGTACTGTAACCGATAGTGAAATACATAAAAATGTTACCACTCAGTAACTCTGATCTCAGACGATAATTAGCAGATATAAAACATCTTATAATGCTCTATTCAGATTTTAATCATCAGTGACTTGCCTTTCTGTACATCTGGATTATTCGAGTCCTGATTGTACAGGACTGTAGGAACTTCTTGTCTGAACTGTAAATGGTGTAGATCTTAATCAGACTGCACAGCAGACCTGGGGCGATTTCTTGGGAAAATGTAATGATTAAATTACAATTACTTTGCTGAAAACAAGTAATTGATTAAATTACAATTACTCTATATTTCAAAAGTAATGATTAAATTACAATTTCTTTGACAAAGTTATCAGATTACATTCTGATTACATTTTGATTACATGTGTTCAATATAAAATTTTCTGTACACACAGTCACTTGCACTCCTAACTTTAACTTGATTCACCTAAGCAGGTTGGTGTAGACTGTACAGTTAAAATGTTAATGTGTTGAACAAATAATTACCTACAATCCTCTTAGATTTTTGAAATATTATTAAAAGCAAAAGTTTCACAAGATGAAATTAAACCATATATTATTTATATCAACTGTTGAAATGACCCACACAAATAGATGATCAGTTTACATCACTGATTGCTAAAATACTAATGTGATGAGGCTGCAAGGATAAAAGTTTTGCACATTTATCAGTACCAATGGATAATACATTTGGGGCATTAAACTACCTTCAACACTTTTGCCAAAACAAGACTTTCATCAGTTGCTTCAGAGGCAGGAACGTCTGAAACTAAGAAATTTCTTTGCCAGCAATGTCCTAGAAGGTTTATCAGACACTCATTTATGACAGGAAAACCATTTCAATTATCAAGAATAGTTCCTGTAAGTTTTCACACATGATGGTCATTTTATGATCACAAAAGCTATTACCTCAGGCATGATCTGGTACACTATTAAAATCATGTTTGCCAACACCTGTCACTGTGTTAAAATGGGATTAATTGCTTGTCACTTAATTTTTATCCATTTTGAAGAAATATAATGAAGGCTTCCTTTTTCATTAAACTGAATAATGTAAATAATAACAACAGTCCAGTGGTTAGTTTTCAAAAACTTTATAACTTTGAAATCTACTTTGTTCCAATTAAACTTTGTGATCAATTGACAAAAATCTGGTCCGGAAAATACTTTTCCATGAATTTTGCATACCGGTAGTAGGACAAAATTCTGTTTATTTTCACTAAAGGTTTTACTATTTTTTCTTGTGTCTCTAGATTTCACACAAAATATAGTTATGTGGTTACTGCATTTATTCTAGTTTCATTACTGATTTAATTCTTTTTCTAATAGTTTATTAAACATTAAATAACGTTTTAATGAATTGAATTTTCCACATATGAACAGCAGCAAATCTTGTTTTGTTTAAAATGTGACATTGGTGCTTTAATATGTACATGCTTTAAGCATTTAAGCCATATTTAAAAAAAAATGAAAAAGAAACCAGTTGGACACCTCAATCAATTCTGGTTAATTAATATAAATTTGAGTGCTCTTGTATATTTTTCCATCTTTTATTTTTTAAACCTTTAAATCAATTATGTAATCATAATGTAATCAGAAAGTAATCAAGATTACAGGCCAATTTTCATGAGTAATTGATTAAATTACAGTAATTTAATCAGGTTTTTCAAATGTAATCATTACATCTGATTACTTCAGAAGTGAGTAATCAATACAGCTGATTACAATTACTGATTACGATTACCCCAGGTGTGCTGCACAGATAAGAAGGTTAATTTAAGAGAAATGTTGTCCCAATTAAGACTTGAACAGGGTAAGCATTTGAACCCTTACTTCATATGCTATGGCTGTTATCACATGGGCGAACAGTGTAAATCAAGATCAGTGAGCACTTCCTGATCAGGATCTACACTGTTTGCTTTTTGATTCATTATGTTATTTCTGACCAAGAAGCCAACAGAGCAGATCCTGATCAGATGGCACAGATGTGCTGGCTGATCTGGATCTACACTGTTGGCACATGGAATAAAACCATTACGTGTAAAGTAAAGAGAAGTATGTGCCAATCGTGACTTAAAGAGTAATAGTGATAGTTCATAAATATCATTCCTGAGTCGTGTAAAGAAATGATGAACATTATATGATTGACTTACCATCATCTGGAGGTCGTACAGGTGATGACAAAGGTGCAGTGGATAGGGAGTTATTGACATCTTTAGATCGAGGCTTAGTACTGGAACGCTCTGAAACATATAAAACTATATGTAGTACACCATAGAGTTGACTTGAATATATTTCACTGCCGACACAGAAGAAAAAAAATAGAGTTACCAAAACAGACACAGCCAAACATTTTGTAATGATCTTATATATTTAAAAAAAAAAAGACTTGTTCCAGTGAACATAAACAAGATCATTTTGAAGAGATTACTGGCTGAAAACCTCAACAGCATGTACAAGGCTCATATTACTAACCTCTTCAGTTCGAGCACTATCAAAACTTGACTTAGCTTGCTTATTCAACAAAGTTGTTAACCACATTTGGTCATTTTAATATTAATAATATTTCGTAACATTTGTAAAAATATGAATCTGCAAATCTGCAATCTCTAAATTCAATGCAACATGCTCGATAAACTAGAACTGCTTTTGGGAAAAGCACATGTCTCCCACAAAGGCATCATCTTTGATGATGCACAGGATAAAACTGGTGAAGTGAATATAAAGATGGCAATTTATTAAAAGGGCATACGGAAGTTCTGTGCAATATTAGTCATAAACAATGTCACAAATTTTTGGAGGATCAGGAAAAACATAAGTTTCAATTTCTGATGGGCCATAATCCTGAAGTGCCAGGGTCAATGTGGCTGGTTGTCAAACTTGTTGTCATTAACATTTTGATATATCAGTGAAGATGCACTGAAAAAAGACCATGAGAGTGAGTGTACAAGGCTATCAAGGCCAATTGTAAATAAATAAATGGGCCATAAGTCTTATGTGCCGGGGTCAAAGCGGCTGTTTTTTTATTACACAGATAATTATAGCATTTGGTGAACATCATATAATAAAAATAGCAGAAAATGAGACAAGAACCAAATCATGAGTATGGAACAGATATTGTAAAATGAAAACTTAAACAGTGTAAGAAATACCTTTATAGCTGCTTAGCACAGTACTTTCTCATAATGCAATGTAGGTAATGTCATGATAGCTATAGTATAGATGAACCAGGTTAGTGACATGTTTAAAAGGCTAATTTCGGATAAATCAAAGGGCCATAAATCTGATATGCCTGGTGCAAAGTGGCTGGTTTTCGAACTTGGCCAAGATATTAAGGCCACACACATTATCATAATGTTTATTGAAAATCAGTTGATGAATATTTCAGTTACATAGCAGACAAGGCTTAAACAGCCAATTTTGGATAATTCAAGGGCCATAAATCTGACATGACTGGGGCAATACGGCTGGTTATCGAACTTGGCCGAGATATTATGGCCACAAACATTTTCATAAAGTATGGTGAAGATCAGATGATAACTGTTCAAGTTACAGAGTGGACAAGCCTCAAACAACTTATTTTTGATAATTCAAGGGCCATAATTCTGAGATTCCTTGGGCAATATGGCTGGTTATCGAACTTGATCGAGATATTATGGCCACTAACATTTTGATGAAGTTTGGTGATGATGCGATGAAAACTGTTTGACTTAGAGAGCGGACAAGTGTGACAGACAGACGGACAGACAGACGGACAGACAGGAGCAAATCAAAATCAAAATCCGAACAGAAACTCCTGACGATATGCACAACTAGGCTAGGTGACAAACATGCCTGTTAAGTTTCTATGAAATCCCCCAAGTGGTTTTGGAGATCAAGCATGGACAAGATTTCAATATGGAAATTATATAGTAAAGAAAAGGGCCCATAACTCGGCCAAAACTAATCCAAGCGGAAACTCCTGACAATATGCACAACTACGCTTGGTGACAAACACTTCTGTGAAGTTTTAATGAAATTCCCCAAGCAGTTTTGGAGAAGAAGCATGGACAAGATTTCTATATAGAAGTTATAGTAAATTCAGAATGATGCCATTCGGGCTCACTAATGCACCTTTATAGTTTCAAAATGACTAAGGGCCATAATTCTGAGATTCCTTGGGCAATATGGCTTGTCATCGAACTTGATCGAGATGGTATGGCCACTAACATTTTGATGAAGTTTGGTGATGATCCAATGAAAACTGTTTGACTTAGAGAGCGGACAAGAGTGACAGTATGCCATTCGGTCTCACTAATGCACCTTTATAGTTTCAAAAATGACTAAGGGCCATAATTCTGAGATTCCTTGGGCAATATGGCTGGTTATCGAACTTGATCGAGATATTATGGCCACTAACATTTTGATGAAGTTTGGTGATGATCCGATGAAAACTGTTTGACTTAGAGAGCGGACAAGTGTGACAGACGGACGGACAGACAGACAGACAGACAGGAGCAAATCAAAATGTCTCCCACACCACTACGTGGTGGGAGACATAATACTAGTCCAGGTCAAACTCATTTGAACTTACCTAGTTCTCTTATGAAATTCGCGCCAGAAATCACAGAGGTGTAGTCTGGTTCTTACCTGTTTTCCTGGTGAGTGCCCCTTCGGGCTAATCTTGTTCTACTCTTAACTCTGTGAGAACTGCTGTTCTAGCTTGAACCCCCAAGAAAAATTCTGTAACCTATTTGTAAGACCACAAACAACGATCTTGCCTATTTACAGAAAGACTACAAACAACAATGTTACTTATTGGTTAGAAAAAAACAAAAAACAAAACAATCTTACCTATTTGTAAGACATCAAAAAATGATGTTACTTATTTGTTAGACAACAAACAATGATGTTATCTATTTGTTCAACCAAAAACAATGATCCTACCTATTTGTTAAACCACAAACAATGTTGTTACTTATTTGTTAGACCAAAAACAACCATCTTACGTACTTGTAAGACCACCAACAACAATGTTACTTATTTGTTTGACTACAAGCTTTAGACATTACAAGAGTCACTAACCTCTTTCCAAAGTTTTCATGAAGTCATCATTACTCCTCAGCTCTTGTAGGAATTCACTGTTCTGGATGGCCAGTGCTAGTCTCTCATCCTCTAGGTACTGCGCGAGCTCCGGGTCAATATCAGCGGATGTTCTGCGGCGCCTCCTCTCATTCTCCTTCATTCTCTCCTGCAGCATGTCCTTACTGAAGTCATGTGTCTCGATAATCTATCAAGTAAAATAGCACAATTAACAAATATTGTCAAAACAGCGGGTTGTCTTAAATTTTAGTGAAAAAGGGGCATAACTATTACAAAAAATATAGTCAAGAGTTATGAAACTTGTCCTGATCCTTGCTACTGTGATGTCAGACAACTATCTTAAGTTTCAAAGCTGTACCTTGAATATTTACTGAGAAAAAAGTGGACTTAAAAAAACAAACAATAATTTAATCAGTTGTTATGCCTGCCTGCCTTCACAACAATATACTCCAATCTAATAGCCAGGTTTTTCCACAGGTTTTGTGAAAACCTGGTTTTAAAAAAACAAGCAAATTCGTTGAATTTATATTCCCCGCCGAGTACTGGTTATTACTAACACAACAGCTGAAGACATAGGGCTTTATTTAGATATTTATCATGGATGGCAAAAACAGTGACAAAAAAACTTCAGATGCTGAAAAGGGTTGGGCAGCTCACCAGAATATAAAAATGAGACGAAAAGTCTTCAAGTTGTTAAAATGATGAACGCATTAGTAAAAATATAGCGCGGTATTTGATTGAAATCCATGCAGAAGTTGCATAGAAGTAGCACGGAAACGAATACTACTCTATATGCATAGTGCATAACTTATCAAAGGGCCATAACTCTGTTTTTATTGGTCACACCAGAACAATACAACAATATGGGCATCTTGTCTTGGTATTGATGGTTTCCATAGTTTCCTGCTGAGAAATAGCAAGGAAACAAATACTGCTCTACATGCAAAATGCATAACTTATCAAAGGGCCATAACTCTGTGTTAAAAGGTCTGACTGAAACAAGATGACAATATGCACATCTCCTGCTTGTATTAAAGGTTTCCAGAAAAATTCATTGAAATCCATCAAGTAGTTGCAGAGAAATAGTGGCGAAATAAATACTGCTGTATATGCATAATGCATAAGTTATCAAAGGGCCATAACTCTGTGTTAAACGGTCTGACCAAAACAAGACGACGATATGCGCATCTCCTCTTGGTATAGATGGTTTCCAGAAAGTTGCATTGAATTCCATTCAGTAGTTGCAGAGAAATAGCCCGGAAACGAATACTGCTCTATATGCATAATGCATAAGGTATCAAAGGGCAATAACTCTGTGTTAAACAGTCTGACTGGAATAAGACGATAATATGCGCATCTCCTCTCGGTATTGATGGTTCTCAGAAAGATTCATTGAAACCCATCCGCTAGTTACAGAGAAATAGCGCGGAAAAGAATACTGCACTATATGCATAATGAATAAGTAATCAAAGGGCAATAACTCTGTGTTAAATGGTCTGACTGAAACAAGACGACGATATGCGCATCTTCTCTTGGTATAGATGGTTTCCAGCAAGTTTCATTGAAATCCATTCAGTAGTTGCAGAGAAACAGTGCGGAAACGAATACTGCTCTATATACATAATGCATAGGTTATCAAAGGGCCATAACTCTGTGTTTAATGGTCTGACCGGAACAAGACAACGATATGCGCATCTCCTCTTGGTACTGATGGTTCCCACAAAGTTTCGTTGAAATCCATCCAGTGGTTGCGGAGAAATAGCGCGGAAATGAAATTCGGACGAACAGCGTGACAGTGTGACAGCGTGACGACATGACACCGTGACGGACGGACATCGCCAAAACAATATCCCCCTCCCGATTTCATCGGCGGGGGATAACAACCTTGCTTTATGGTGCAACTGTATTAAGTAAGTGTTGAGAGCACTGACATGATAATTTTACTGTATTGTCAGGTCACTGACTATACCTCTGTTAAGCCCCCACCTACTCTGACAGCCCCTCACCTTCCCTATTTAATCTGTCTTGCCCTATGTAAGCACAGAAAGACATTTACCAAATATTATACATTACAGTTTTGCAAGTTGCCAAAACTTTGTACTGTGAGTCTATAAAGCTTTTCTAAAACAGTTTACAACCTTGGATAAGGGGAGATAAGGGGTAGATTCACAAAGACTCAAAAGTGGAGTTAAATTATCAAAACTTTTCATATTGCATTTACATAACAGAAAGTTTGCTAGTTATACTGTATAATGGTAGTTTTCTAAAGTGATTGAAAGTGAAGACAAACTTAATATTCAAAATAAAAAATTAACTATATCAATATGTGTCTTCCAATTATAACACACTGCAAAACATATAGGGCCAACTTGATTTGCAAAGACATCTTATGCCGGCTTACGCAGATTCCTTAACGGGCACCGGCAAATCACTTTATTTGTTCCAAGATTAAGCCAGGATCACTAACCGGCGCACACTGAATACGCCAGTAACGTTTGAGCTGCGAGCGTGTAACAACCACAGCTGTAGCTATTGGCACCAATTAAGTTTAGCCTAAACACTTGATTTATATTTCACACTGGTGCAAGCTGATCTGTGACCGGTAAACGCCGGTTCGTAAGCCGTCTTGGCAAATCAAGATGGCCCATATTTTTCTGGCTAATCTCCAACATATTTAATTAAATAAATGAAAATTGCTTTGTTGCTAGTGTTTATATTCTTACCGACTTCATAAATATTATTTTTATTTTGGATACAAGTAAAAATACAGAAACTAGCTTTTTGTGCAAGTAGCCAGCTGAAGAAAGAAAGAGCATTTCACAATGTGGAAGCATACGTAAACTTCATCTGTTCAAGATGGCAGCTTGGTTTATTTTTTCCATGCATACAGGCAAATTTATTCCTGTTCAAACTTCCAAGTAATGCCTTGTATGTGATATTTCATTCTTCTTTACACATTTTAAAACTTTTAAAACAAAATGGCCGACTTTCTACAGAAATGTCTCCCCGACAAATTTTATGTATTCATACGCCAAAATGAGATGTGTATTGTTTTACTTAATAAACAACCACTTTGTAATTTTATGCTAAAATAAGTTAAAGTAAAGTTGGTTGATAAAATGAGTAACAGGGGACTATATATACTGAATTTAATTTTCTCTTGATAAATATGTCAACATTTTCTTTATACCTACCACTGCATGGTTCCTTGACCGTGTGGGAGACATCTCAGTGTGTATGTCTTTATGCCGGACACCAGATTTTTGAGAACCATCAACTAAACTAAATGACCTTGACATTTTGTCCGATGACTTGCTCTTTCTATCTGAACCTCGGGACTTTTCTTTCCCTTCTTTAGTACCCATGCTTACAGATCGGCTCACTTTTTCTGATTTGCTTCGTGACTTGTGAACCTTTGGTCGAGCATCTGTTAGTGACATCACATTAACAGGGGTAGTGGACAAGTTCGCTGTCCGATCTATGTCCAATTTGGCACCAGAAAATCCTGAATTGGAGTCTTTAAGTCTTAAGAAATCATCTGGCAAATTACCCAACATAGGTGGGTTCCAGTTCCGAAATTCTTTTTTAACACCCTGACTTTCCAGAGAATTTGTTCTATGAAAACTACTAAATATATTGCCACTTTCTGAGACTGATGAAAATCCGAGCCCAGCCATAGAACTGGTAGCCAGACCAGTTGGGCTAAGCCGAGCCATAGCACCTAGCGGTTCCGGGTGTGAATCTACTTCTAACTGCATCTGGTTTCTGCTTAATCTAGTTGGTAGTTTGGGCTGTCCTATGGGTGTGGTCCATATACTGGTCTGTGCCTGATCTGCGGGCCCTGGGGTTCTCATGGCCTCCGAGTATGAGGGAGGAGAGTCCTCGGAGCTGGCCACCCCTCCAGCTGCTGCCAAACCACCAGCTGCAAGCCCATGATCATCATATCTTGCAAACTGTGGCAAAAAGAAAATCAGTTAAAAAATATTTTAACCCGTTCCCCTATATATAAGCGTTTTAACATGTGTACAAACAGTATAGATGAAGGTCAGCCAGCACAACCTTGCTGTCTTATACTGATCTACACTGGTTGCTTCTTGGTCAGAAATTAAATAATAATTCAACAAGCAGGACTACACTGTTAGCACAAGCCATAAAATTGTACATACAGAGTAAAGGATTAGTGCAAAATGGGTCAGTTTTTCAATGATTTGAGAAGATCAGGGAAATCTGCTGACATTTTCTGTTAAAACTTTGAAAATCAGAAAAAAAAGTTTACTTTTACAGTGTCATTTTGTTCACTGAAATGCAGTCCAATCTATTGTAGCAGTGGGTGGGGGTACAACTGAAAAACAAACAACAAAAACTCATATGTTTTTGGTATGGGGGAGTTAGGAATAGGGGGCAAGGAGCAGGAGTTGCACATATACACATGGGTTTGTTTCACAGGTTGGTATTCATTGTTTCAAAATGTCTAAACATCAATAAAACATGTCTACCAGTATTTTTTTGGGAGGTTTGTGCCAGTGGGTTAAGGGATGGTAAGGATTTCATGTGCTGCTATAGCAACATTTTGTGTCCATTCATAGCTTATGTCCATATAACAAATCTAAGTTAGTGCCTTGACTTACTGTAGGTAACTCTGCATGATCTGGAGCTTTCACACTGCTTAGATCTTCATCAATAGTCATTGTGAGTAGCTGATCTATGGTGGCATCAACAGCGCCATCATTGGCACGTAACACGGCCTCGATCACTTCATCATCAAGAGTTGGGAACATGTTCTTAAAATCAGACATAGCTTGAAAAAAATCCAGCTGCCGTGTACTACGCTGGCGCGGTGGCCTGTCTCCTGCAGTTCCATCTTGTGTTCTGAAACAAGTTAAGCCTCAGATTAAGGTGGAACGAGTTCCTTCACGAAATTTCGCATACCTATAATTGAGCATATGCCTGATTTGGATGTGTGCTTACTTTTTTAGTATTCTTAGCCGTTTCGAAACTACAAGCCTTCAAAGTATACCACTAACGTCACTTTTGAGACGTCTGTCAAATTTCTCGCGTTCAAGCAACAAAAGCTGATATTTCAGTCAATTTTATGTTGATTGCTGTGAAATTATATCACTTAGTGAGTCTTACAAATTACTTCATGTACATATAATTTTCTTAACAATGGCTTACAATTTACAAATTAAATGCGTCTTTAACGTCAGTTTTCAGAGACAAAATGGTGTTAAAAACGTGACGCCATTTTGTCACTGAAAACTGGCATTAAAGACACAAACAGATTTTAACAGGGTTAAACAGATTTTACCTTTTATACTCAAGTGTAACATTGAAATTGTTACATTGACATACAGCGTACATGACAGGGTGTTGGTTTAACATCTGTTAGTTGGGTTGTTCAGAAAAGGCAAAGATAATCTAGATGGGTGTTCAGTTGAACACTTGTGTCGCCCTCTGGTGCTATGTCGGAATAAAAATTCAAGTACAAAAAGGGGCATAACTCCATCAAATGTGACCTTGACCTTAAGAATATGAAATCATCACGAGCATATTGTCATAGGGAATATAATTTGAAAGTTTGAAGAAGAAATATTAATAAATGGCAAAGTTAAAGCCAACGTTAAGTTTTCGTAAAAAGGGGAATAACTCCATCAAATGTGACCTTGACCTATAGAATGTGGTATTATCAGGAGCGTGTTGCTAAAAGGAATATAATTTGAATGTTTGATGAAGAAATATTAAGAAATGGCAGTTATAGCCATTGTAAAGTTTTCGTAAAAAGGGAAATAACTCCATCAAATGTGACCTTAACCTTAAGAATGTGGTATCATTACGAGTGTGCTGTCATAAGGAATATAATTTGAAAGTTTCATGAAGAAATATTAAGAAATGGCAAAGTTATAGCCAACGTTAAGTTTTCGTGACAGACGTTTTTGTAAAAAGGGAAATAACTCCATCAAATGTGACCTTGACCTAAAGAATGTGGTATCATCACAAGCGTGTTGTCATAAGGAATATAATTTGAAATTTTCATGAAGAAATAGCAAAGTTATAGCAAATGTTAAGTTTTCGTGACGGATGTTTTGTTAAAAAGGGAAATAACTCCATCAAATGTGACCTTGACCTAAAAAATGTGGTATCATCACGAGTGTGTTGTCTTGAGCAATATAATTAGAAAGTTTCATGAAGAAATATTGAGAAATCACAAAGTTATGGCCAACGTTATGTTATCATATAAAAATCCCAAGTACAAAAAGGGGCGTAACTCCATCAAACGCGAAGTTGACCTAAAGAATTCAGCATCATCATGAGCGTGTTGTCATAAGTAATATAATTTGAAAGTTTCATTAAGAGATATTGAGAAATGGCAAAGTTATTGCCAACATTAAGTTTTTGTGTTAAAATACAAATTCAAAAAAGGGCCTAACTCCATGAAATGTGACCTTGACCTAAAGAATTTGGCATCATCATGAGCGTGTTGTCATAAGCAATATAATTTGAAAGTTTCATGAAGAAATATTAATAAATGGCAAAGTTATAGCCAACGTTAAGTTTTCGTGATAGACGGACGGACCGACGGACAGACAAAGCGATCCCTATGTATCACCATTTCTTCGAAAGGGCGACACAAAAACTCTATCTGACCTTTACCAATAAGGTAGGGTCATGTTTCTTACACTAGACTGACTGTTTCATTAAGGTTAACATGTTTGTGAAGTTATGTTGATATCCCTTTATCAGTTTCAAAGTAGCACTCCAGAAACTAGGATTATGCACAAATTTTTACTTCATAACTTGAAGAGTGACATTGACCTTTAAGGTAGAACTAAGGTTATTGTGTTTGACAGGAAGTATTCCAGAGGTGTATTTAAAACTATATTAAGGCAAAGAAAATGACAAGTACCTGGCCTCCTTTTCTTTCCTTCTTGTTTCTGCTGTTGCCATTGTTACTTTATTCACAAAAATACAGAAGTCATGGCTACACAACTAGTCAGCTCTCAGGACTGCATTACTGCATATTAGGCTGAAGAGTGATACAAGCCTGAAAACACAGAAAGTCATTATAATCATATGCCATCTCTTGCAAAGTTAAATACTAGATGGATGTTCAGTTGAACACTTGTGTAGCCCTCTAGTACTTGTCAGAATAAAAAATTCAAGTACAAGAAGGGGCATAACTCCATTATATGTTTTTTGTCTTGATCTAAAGAATGTGGCATCATTATGACCGTGCTGTCATCAGCAATACAATTTGAAAGTTTAATGAAAAAATATTAAGAAGTTAAAGGCAAAGTTGTAGCCAACATTAAGTTTTCGTGATGGACAGATAGATTGATGACAGGTGGACAAAGGGATCCCTATGGTGCTTTATGCTTAATTATTTGCTCAAAGCCTTGTCTTCTAACTTACGGACCCAACAATTAAGATATGTCCGATGTCAAATTTTGCTAATTATTATTTATGATTGTAAAGTCAGGGAAATCTGATTTAGTTGTTACGCACAATTATGGTGTTGTAGAACAAGTCTGCACACCTGTTATAAAATCTTTACAGTGTTGTAAATCAACTTTTGGTAGACACCAATCTCACTAAAGTCTGATCTAACAAAATGTTTGATCTGATGACGGCCCGCAGACACCTTACATAAGCTGTAGCGGTTTTCCCCGATTACTATTTTTAGAAATTGTCAACACAGGAAGCATGATTTATTACGCTCGCAAAATGATCTGAAGATGTCATTACATTAGAAATGAATGCAATACTACATAAACACATATATCTTCAGTAAAATGTCTTACGCCGGCTGTCAACACCTATCATGGTGTCAGTGGGCCGTCATCAGATCAAACATTTTGTTAGATCTGACTTTAGTGAGATGATCTGTTAATGAATTAAGGGTAAAGGGTAATACGCTTTTAGCAAAAACGGGGATAGTTTGTGTTCTGAGTGATTGTATCTTGTGATATAGATGGTCCGTTTATAGTTTGAGAAATGACCAAACTTGGCACTAGAGCTTTATTAAGCCTATATAGCTCTACTAACATACTGGTCAGACATGGAGCCCTAAACATGTATCTGTGTTATAACCATATTCTGTTTGTTTTTATACTAATTTGACTAAACATCCCACTGTGAATTTGTACAAATTATCGTGTTTTTTTTTAATCTGAAGGCCCGAAATTTTAATCAAGCAAATTTATCAATTGTCCCGATTCTTGTTTAGCACAAAAACTCAGCAAATTGTGTGATGATAACGTTACAATACTTCTTTTTCTCAACACTCACAATTTTTCTTGAAGCCGGAAGTTCTTCTAAGATCTCGCGATATCACACAAGCGCTTGGGATGATCAAGATCAACCATGGCTGGGTCCAGAGTCCATAAATATCGGTCTATTTTGAAACGGTAGATATATTTAACGCAAATTCAAATTTACATAAAAATGTACACATATATATTATCTAAAGAACTGCGAAATGTTTTAATGACATTGGTGAATCTTTCAGTTTTCGCGAAATTATATGTCAAGGGTGATTTAGGTTACAGACCACTATCCTAATTAAAATATCAATTTAGGTTACATACCACTTATTCAATTTCCATAGACTTCCATTATAACCTTTCATCAATTTCTGAATTAACTATGGGGTCAAGCCCTTAAAATGATACAGTTTTCAAGAGAACCAACCTAGAGACACCGTAAAATACCAATTCCACCATAGCATGACTGGTAATTTAAAACTTTTTCGGCATTTTAGCCAGAAGTGTATCACCCCAGTCTCTGCGGAACTTTTGTTTGCATTCTGTCAAAAATGAAAGCTATTTTCAAAGTTGAATTTCACTTTTTTTTTCATTATCAATTTCATATTAGAGCAAAGCAGGCTATTATCGACCCCTTAGCACATTTATTGACATATTGAAACCCTCTTGCAAATTTGTGGACACGATACCTACTATACAAAGAAGTTTTATTTTCATTGGTTGTTTTAAGCCAATCAGAATGGTTGTAACAAACAATGGAGTGAACTAGTCTAAAACATTTACGAATGACGTTGATCTGCCATTAGTGACCTCTTTCGGCAATTATCGACCCCCACTTTGGTTTTTAAAAAAAAATGTCAACGTAGCACAAATAACACGGATTTCACTGAATAAAAGATAAACATAATCATAGTTTGTTTTATATTCCATTGTTTAGAATGTATATGTGTCTTGAATAAAAAGATAAACATGATCATAGTTTGTTTTATATTCTATTGTATTGAATGTATCAATACATTGTATAACATGTATCAATCTTCAAACTGTCTACAACAATAAACTAACAATGTTCATGTTAACAGGAAACGAGAGTCAGATCTAATGTTCTTGGAAAACCAAACGAGATGTCTAATATTCTACATTTTGTATTACAATGCTTATTTTGTTTAACACTTTGAACACTTAAATGGTATCTCCTGCAACTCATCATGAGTCAGACCCTGCAAATTTTGATTCTTAGTGCAAGCAATATGCCACCAACGGGCACAGTCATCACACCCAATCCATCCATTTGGATCCCCCGTACTCAAATGGCATCCATGGCAGGAACCTGCACGGTCATCATCGAAGGACTCATCCAAATCATCACTGTCCATGTATTCTACTTCAGTTTCAGAGTCCGAGGAGCTTTCATCACTTACAGTTCTTCTCTTTGATTTCTTTTTCATTTCTTTCAGTTTCTTTTTTATTTCCCTTTCCTTAATCTTTTTGGCTTTTTCTTCCTCTTTTTGTTTCTTTTTCGTTTCTCGTTCTTGTTTTCTCCTCAACTTTGCCTGTTCTTGTTCTTCTTTTTGTTTTTCTCTGTCCTTAAGCATTTGTAATGCCACAGAACCAGACATTGCTTTCGGTAGTTTTTGGCGAAGTGCTACCCGTTGCTTTTTACGTACTGGTTCCGGGATACTTAGTTGCTGAAATGCAGGTGAAACATAATTTGGGTCTTTAACAGAAGTGCTTGGGGACACACTATCTTTTGGAAATAAAGACAATGCAGTACTGACAGACGTATGAGACTTAGACTGTGTACATGTGACGGATACGACAGATGCGCTAGACTGTGAAGACAAAGTGCCGGCACTACAAGCACCTGCTACACATAAAGAAGGTGTCTTAACAATTTCAGACTGAGGCAAGTTGGAATTACAATTTTCACTAGGAATGCATGTATCATGTACAATATTGTCATTGCTAGTGGTTGAGGGTGTAGTCGCCTGGCTTTGATCCTTGACTGTATCAGATGTCTGGTTTTCCTTTGACACACTGTCTCGAATTACCATTTTTGAAGGGCCTAGTTTACTAGTGTCAATTCCATTGGGATTTAAAGGGAAAAGCCCTGACTGTCGGAAACCATGGCATGCATTTTCAAAATTGGCTACTTTGTACCATGTCTGCCGAAATATTTCCGGGAACTGATTTTTTGACAAAGCTTCGCCAATATGCTCAAGCTGCCAAGCTTTGACAGCAGCTTGCCATGCTGATTTCAATGGCGAAAAGAGACCAATGTCACAGGCCTGCAGCACATGTGTTGCGTTTGGCAACAGACAATAAAGAATAATTTTATTATCATGGCAAAATTGTGCTGCAGGCAGTGACATGTGGGTCGAATGGCCGTCAACAAAAAGAATGATAGGAAATGTAAGGCCATGGGTGTCCTCAATGAAATTTCAGGATGACGTTTTTGAAATTTTGCAAACCAGTCTTTGCCTGGTAAATTGTCTTTAAAAGACGTTTTTCTCCCATCTATATCCAAGATTTTTTTCACTTCCCTGAGTAGTTCTTTCCGTGTCACTGGGTAACCAATTTCATGCATGAGTGAAATGTAATTCACTAAGGTCATCTCTTCAGCTGCCGTCAGTTCAGGTTTCTTCCCAGGTCTTGTAGGTGCTTCTGGTACACGACCACTTAATTTGTCCAGTAATGTCGTTTTTGGCACACCATATGTTTTGGCGGCCAACTTCTTGCTCATGGTGCCAGTCTTCACCATGTGTATGGCCATGGCCATTTGCTCCGGCTTGTATTTGACCCTTTTTTTTACTTGTGTTTGGGAAGACATTTCTACAATAGAAGAAAGGGTGATGATATAGACGAGATACATATATGCAGTGTAAAAAGATATAGACGACAACGACACGCACAAGGTTCGGAGGTAAGTTAATACAGATGACAAGGATATATCTATTTGTTCGTAAATAAATAATCTCGAAACCAAACAATTAAAGTATTTTAAACATTTGTTTTGCAATTTTACCTCAGTATATATACACAATATAGTTTATAGAATATGTAAGAGTAGGGGGTCGATAAATGCAGAATAAATATTTTTTCATCTTCTATTATCGACCCCCACGTGATCAACTGTAGGTTTGTTAGAGATTATCAAAATGGAGCCGAACTGAATCTGTGGGTGTAAACAATCAATAAATCACAAAATATCAGCAATCAAACAGCATGTAAGTGCATTTAGATGTGAAATAGTCAACACACATACCTTAACTTGCCCAGTAAGAATGTAATCGGTAGCGTCAAACGTCCGATGAGGAATCGGTTCGGAGTTTTCCAAGAACGCGGGTGTGAAAAAAATGACGTCATGTATATTTGTACACGTCATATAAAGTATAGACTAAAAGATAGTAATTGGAAGTAATTAAGCGGCGGGGGTCGATAATTGCAGGGGATCGGCATTAGACTACCTTGCTCTATTTGCATTCGAATTACTACAAAATCATTATATTTTCTCATTATAATTTTCTTTTTAAAATATTTATTTTCATTTCTACCAATCAGGCTTGACTTCCTGTTACTAGTCCGCAAATACCCTGCACAAAATTATTTAGAGGCCTGATCACCAATATTTAGTGGTCTATAACCTTAAGGGCTTGTGGATATTGTTAACAGGCTTGGTGCATCATGGATGACAACCCAGTTTCTACACTATCTGTTATTTTGTAATTTGTTGCATAAAATTACTCCTATTACTCTGGATGCTTAGTGTCAAGCTAGGTAATTGAATGATATGCTCATAGCCCATATTAGTCTCAATAATTCAACTGCAAGCACAGACCCATTATCATACAGACTTTTTATGTTGTCTGTCCTTTACGTCTCAAGCAATTACGATCAAAACTGTGGTGGAAATCGCACTGCTTTAAATTCCCATTTTTTCACTGCAACTTGAAAATTTCAGCACTGCTAAGTTCATTTGTTGTTATAAAACATAAATATTCTCTAAAGTATCAATCAAATAAAAAAATATTCCACAAATAACACTTTCAAACTTACTATTGTTTATGCTGTTTACATGTAGATTTTAATGTGCTAACCAATGAAAACGTCCCTTTTATAAATCGATACACTACACAGTCAGATAAACTTATAACGGAATAAAATAAAAACTGCTGACATGGGTGGAGGTTTAAAAGAGTTTTGCATAAAAAACAAAACCGTTATTTATAAAGGATTACATATATTGATTCTACTTGAATGTGGCTTTTCAGGTATGTAATTTTTTTTTAAGATACATATCGAGGGTTGCACGCAAGATTGTCGTAACTACATTGAAATAAAGAAGGAGTTACAGCAGTCTTGCATGCAACCCTCGATATGGTTTAAGATGCTTTATGGAGCCGCCAAAAGTTGCGATTCATTTTCCGATCGCTGACATATAGAAATAGAAGAAAAATGTTCCGCATTGAATAGTAACTGGGTTGTGCGCGAAGGACGAGCATCGCATATATAGAAAAGTCATTGTCGCGCACAAATAGTTGTGCTAAGCCAATATCAGCCCAGACTGGCAGTCTTAATGGCCCAGCTTGGTTCACATACACAGTGGGAAATAATAATAGACTGCGTACGGACTGTTCCTTTTATTATGTACCCTTCTCCTTCAAAATCCTTCAAAACAAATTTGAATACACTGAACAGCAAAATTCTAGTCAAAAACGTGGTTTGCATAATAATAGAAATAAAGTAATACATTAAATTTATGAATGGCATTATAATATCTAATGAGTGAAGAACAGCAACAGAAATTTCCTTTTATGAAGTTCCGTATGTGCCGAAGCTAGCCAGAAATTTACCATTAGAATACAGAACTAAGTGTGATCTAGTTAAGATGTCACATTTAACACAGTAGAAATACAGAATCAGAAAACCAAACTGTGGGATAAAGATTTGCTGATCTGACTCTTTGTATTAATGTTGCAGATAAACGCTGTACTATGCTAAAATCATTCATAGGTTTATAAAAAAGTATTTTATTTTACATTCTTTGTGATCCAGAGTTGAAGGCTTAATGAAATCCGAAGCATTACCTTGGAAAGACCGACCACTATGGTACGGTGTGATGGTAAGGTTCCCGCCCAAAGTTGAACCTGATTTTGAGCGTCCAAAACCTACAGAGGAAGTCAGAAAGATACTATACCCAGAGGATCTTGTTAGAGCGTAAGTGTAGGATATAACCACTCAAATTGGCTTAATGTTGTTGATAGCAAACGTTTCAACGTAATTCCCAAATCCAAAAATAAACTCAAACAGTGAAAGTGTTAACATCGTAGACAAATTTTGCATTAACCATTAAAACTGTTTAAATACAAAAAATTCTAAAACCCAGCAATATAAAAACTAATTCTTTGTAAAGACAATTTACAATTAGAACACTCATGTGCCAGGACAGTTGCGAGCTTCAAGTTAGCCCCCCCCCCCCCCCCCCCCCCCGCCCTGATGCATTACGCCAGCAGTGGTCACAGAGATCCAGAGAAACTGAATTGACAATTGTATGTTTGTATGTAAATAAAACAAAATGTTACCTTCTTCTTAACTGGAGACTATACATGTCTGTTAAGTCTTCAGAATTTGCTAAAATAAATATTATATGGCCAGCATAATGTAAAATTTAATATTGTGTATACTAAGACTTGAAAAGTCTTAACTTTGATATCTGTCTTTGGTGAAAAATGGGAGAAAAACGCCTTGAACAGGCTTAGTCAAAACAATATTTGTTGTGTTGGTGGCTTTCAAAGTTCTCTAATCTATAACATACTAACCAAATATATTTGAAATTTTTCTTGGAACTTCAATAAGAATAGCATTTAAATAATAGTTGCAATATTTTAGTTATTCTTTTATTAATGTTATGATTGCTATATTTGGGGGGTTTTTTTGTTGTTTTTTCGATAGCATCTGCCCCTGTCAGATTTTTTTTATAAACCAACACTAATGCTAATTACTGAAATGAGTTGATTGTAAAACTTGTTATGCTTTTTGAAAAGTATGAATTTGTTGGAACAACTATAATTTTTTACATAAATATATTTAAAAATTCCAAATTCATGTAATAACAAAAATCTGTTAGCTATTGTCTTCTACACACTTTAAAACACTAATGTATGGAATAAAGATGTATTTGATTGCTGCTACATTGTAACTTGTGAACACATGTTTGTTGTTCAGGAAATATGCAGAGGACATTGTGCATTTAGTTGTAATGCTGCTAACTTGTAAATACTTGTTTGTTTTCAGGAAGTATGCCGAGGAGTTCGTGGAATTTGATGTAGTGAATCTCAAACTGGATAAACAGAGGCCAGACTACAAAACTAAAACACAGCTGTAAGATTTATCATATACCTTATTGTGTGTTATGCAGATATTTTAATACAGTTTGCGATGAGTTTGCAAGACCATTCAGTGAAGTGCATAATTGTTTAATAAATGATCAGTATGTCCTTGCTTGTTCAATGTGACATCAACAACCATGTGCTAACAATATATCTATTATTTAATCCTTTACTCCATATCTACATATTTTATTGTGTATGTGAACAGTGTAAATCCAGATCAGCTGTCACATCCTTGCCGTCTGATGTGGAATCCCATTGGTTGCTTCTTGGTCAGAATTACGGAATGACTCTAGAAGCGAACAGAGTAAATCCTGATCAGACAACCCTTAGAACACTAGAGCTACTACTCAGGATCAGCACTGTTCACATTTAAATTCATTAGGTTGTTTCTAATCAAAAAGCAAAAAGTGCAGATCCTGATCAGACAGCATGGATGTGCCAGCTGATCTGGGTCTACACTTCTCCCACGCCAGAAAGGCATATATTAGAAGTAAAGGGTTAATTTGCCATCAGATAATGATATGATTATGTTTGCAGTTTTGTTGACGCCTATATGGAAGCCCAAAAGCCGGGTATGTCACCTGACCAGATCTTTAATCAAGTAGAAGAAAACTTTTTAGAACAAGGGAAAAGATTAGTTAGAAAGAAAGCAAAGGTATGATTCTTGACACAGGGTTTGCAATTATATTGCATAATATATTATTTTTGAAATTATACAAGGGGTGTTCAAAAAGTTCACAGAAAAGTGCTGCAATTCATTTTTAAAATGTATAAAGCACAATAAAATTTTCTGATTTTGCAGATTAGCCTATATTGCATTTATTTTTAGCTCACCTGAGCACTTGTGCTCATGGTGAGCTTTTAGGATCGCCCTGTGTCCGTCGTGCGTCGTCGGTCGTGCGTCGTCAATTTTTGCTTTAAACAACATCTCCTCTTAAACCCCTGGGCCAAAGTTGATGAAACTTGCCACGGATGTTCCTTGCATGAAGCTCTTCCAAAGTTGTTCAAAGAAATCAATTCCATGCAGAACTCTGGTTGCCATGGCAACCGAAAGGAAAAACTTTAAAAATCTTCTTGTCTGAAACCACAAGGCCTAGAGCTTAGATATTTGGCATTTAGCACCCTCTAGTTGAACTCTACAAAGATTGTTCAAATTATTTCCCTGGGGTCAAAATTCGCCCCGCCCCAGGGGTCACTTCATTTTATATAGACTTATATAGGAAAAACTTTAAAAATCTTCTTGTCTGAAACCACAAGGCCTAGAGCTTAGATATTTGGTATTAAGCACCCTCTAGTGGAACTCTACAAAGATTGTTCAAATTATTTCCCTGGGGTCGAAATTGGCCCCACCCCAGGGGTCACTTCATTTTACATAGACTTATATAGGAAAAACTTTAAAAATCTTCTTGTCTGAAACCACAAGGCCTAGAGCTTAGTTATTTGGCATTTAGCACCCTCTAGTGGAACTCTACAAAGATTGTTCAAATTATTTCCCTGGGGTCAAAATTGGCCCCGCCCCAGGGGTCACTTCATTTTATATAGACTTATATAGGAAAAACTTTAAAAATCTTCTTGTCTGAAACCACAAGGCCTAGAGCTTAGATATTTGGCATTTAGCATCCTCTAGTGGAACTCTACAAAGATTGTTCAAATTATTTCCCTGGGGTCAAAATTGGCCCCGCCCCAGGGGTCACTTCATTTTATATAGACTTACATGTATATAGGAAAAACTTTAAAAATCTTCTTGTCTGAAACCACAAGGCCTAGAGCTTAGATATTTGGTATTAAGCATCCTCTGGTGGAACTCTACAAAGTTTGTTCAAATGATTTCCCTGGGGTCAAAATTGGCCCCGCCCCAGGGGTCACTTCATTTTACATAGACTTATATAGGAAAAACTTTAAAAATCTTCTTGTCTGAAACCACAAGGCCTAGAGCTTAGATATTTGGCATTTAGCACCCTCTAGTGGAACTCTACAAAGATTGTTCAAATTATTTCCCTGGGGTCAAAATTGGCCCCGCCCCAGGGGTCACTTCATTTTATATAGACTTATATAGGAAAAACTTTAAAAATCTTTTTGTCTGAAACCACAAGGCCTAGAGCTTAGATATTTGGCATTTAGCATCCTTCAGTGGTACTCTACACAGATTGTTCAAATTTTTTCCCTGGGGTCAAAATTGGCCCCCTTCCAGGTGTCACTTCATTTTATATTGACTTATATAGGAAAAACTTTAAAAATCTTCTTATCTGAAACCACAAGGCCTAGAGCTTAGATATTTGGCATTTAGCACCCTCTAGTGGAACTCTAGAAAGATTGTTCAAATTATTTCCCTGGGGTCAAAATTGGCCCTGCCCCAGGGGTCACTTCATTTTACATAGACTTTTATAGGAAATCTTTAAAAAGCTTCTTCTCACAAACCACAATGCGTACAGCTTAGATATTTTGTAAGTAGCATTGTCTAATGGATGTCTACTAAATTTGTTCAAATTATGTCCCCTGGGCCAAAATCTGCCACGCCCTAGGGTTCTCTTTGTTTACATACAGTTATATAGGAAAAACATGGAAAATCATTTTTCTCCGAAACTAATAGGACTAGACCTTAGATATTTGGTGTTGAGTATTTTGAAGAGACCCTTTACCAACATTGTTTAAATGTTGTCCCTGGGGTCAAAATTGGCCCTGTCCTGGGGGCCCTAAATATGTAAAAAAGGAAAACTTTAAAAATCTTCCTACTGGAAACCTCAATGCCTTAAGCTTACATATTTGGTATGTAGCATTGTCTAGTGGATTTCTACCAAGTTTGTTCAAATTATGTCCCCTGGGCTGAAATTGGCGACACCCCAGGGTTTTCTTAGTTTACATTGATTTATATAGGAAAGCATGAAAAATCATTTTTATCCAAAACTAATAGGACTAGACCTTAGATATTTGGTGTTGAGTATTGTGAAGAGACCCTTTACCAACATTGTTTAAATGTTGGCCCTGGGGTCAATATTGGCCCCGCCCCAGGGGCCCTTAATATGTAAAAAGGCAATTTTTAAAAATCTTCTTACTGGAAACCTCATTGCCTTAAGCTAAGATATTTGGTATGTAGCATTGTCTAGTGGATACTTACCAAGTTTGTTCAAATTATGGCCCCTGGGCCAAAATTGGCAACGCCCCAGGGTTCTCTTAGTTTACATTGATTTATATAGGAAAACATAAATAATCATTTTTCTCTGAAACTAATGAGACTAGACCTTAGATATTTCGTTTTGAGTATTGTGAAGAGAACCTTTACCAGCATTATTTAAATGTAGGCCCTTGGGTAAAGCTGCGAGTACTTTTGTACTCAGGTGAGCAATATAGGGCCATCATGGCCCTCTTGTTCTAAATTTGTTACTATTTGTTTATTCCTCAAAAATGGCAGTATCTGTGGCAACATCACTCGAAGTAAACCAGGCCAACTTTTTAAAATGAATTATAATAATAAAAATTATACTAAATGACGTTCCATTGGATTGTTTGTTAAGCTACTGTTCAATTGTTCAATATTTTGGAACCAACATCTGATCATGTGATGTGACGTTTCTGATGCAATTTTTAATACTGATGCAAAATCACTGTTTGTCAGCTATTTTGTTTCAAATGGTACATGAAATGAACGTTGGCAGAGGTCGACCGTTAAATTATTTGTGCTAAATGAAAATCTATATTGCAAACCATGGACGCAGGACATGTCAGTAAAGGCCTAAGGATACAAGGCTGTGAAGAAATTAGCATTGTACAAGTGGTACACGTGGTTTAAAGACGGACAGAAAAAAGTTACCGAAGATCACCACAGTGGTTGCCAAAACTTGGTAACATCACATCAAGGAAATGAATAATCTGCTCAAAATAATAGCTGTTTGACAGTTCGTAAATTTAACAGCAGAGTATACTGCAGAGTTGGGACTGTGGACAGTATTATTCTCGAACTTGGTATGAATATTTTGCAATAACAAGACTGATTGGTGACAACGTGTTTAAAATTATGCAGTTGTGAACATGGCGATAATGATGTCTTGATTGAGTTGGGCGGAATAACCTAAAATGGTGTTTAAAAATTCACAATATTCAATTGGTCAGACTAATGTTGTTAGTTGTTATGTAAGGAATACTTCAAAGTATAATAACAGCATTTTTTACAAAGATGCAATTAAAAATAAAGAATAGAAAGCACTTTTCCGCAATTTTCTGAACACCCTCATCCTTTTCACCATGTTTAGTTTTGAACGTCTGACTGACAATATAATTATATTGCTATGGAGTTAGTGATTTGGATTGCTTAGGGTGTAAGAGTGATTGCTGTTGCAAAGTTTGGTATAACTGTTGATTTCTGCATGGATAATCCTGTTTTTAAAGGCGACATTGACACACTATTGTGTTAGTGTAGATTTGTGAACAGGTAGAGAAAGCTGGTAGTTCAGACTGGTTTCTGATTGAAGAGTTCTCAGAGACCTTGATGTCTACCTGACACCATTTCTAAGTGAGTCAGTTAATTATGCCATTTACAGTACTACTTTTGACAGCAACAATCCTGCATCTGATTAATTTAGAGACTTGTTTATATTGAACTCTTTACTCCATATATATACACATTATAATGTGTGTGCGACCAGAGTAGACCCAGATAAGCTGGCACATCCATGCCATCTAATTAGGATCTGCAATGGTGGCATCTTGATCAGAAAAAAACCCTTATGTATCTGAAGAGAACAGTGCAGATCCTGATCAAGCAGCACTGATGTGCTGGGTGCTCTAGATCTATACTGTTTGCCCGTGGGATAACAGCCATATCTCATGGAGAAAAAGGTTAAGCTCTGACCAAAAAAACTAACTTGTGTAAATGATGTGAAGAAATTGAGTGCGCTCATTGTCCTCGCCCAAGCAGGTGACTGATGTAATCAAGGGAAAGACACAAAAGTCTTTCCAACTGTCACCAAACTTGAATGCTTCTATGCATAATATCTCCACACAGGTCAGTAAGCAGCTACACTGTGTGACTTTGGAGTTCTGGCCCATTGAGAGGCATTTGTTGTGGCAATGTGGTACTCTGTTATTTTTATGCCCCCGCCATGTAATGACGGAAGGGCATATAGTGTTCACCCTGTCCGTGTGTGTGTCAGTGTGTGTGTGTGTGTGTATGTTGTGAAAATCGTGTCCGCTCTGTAACTTTGTTATTTCTTATTGGATTTTAAAATAACTTGGAATACATGTTCACCATATCAAGACGGTGTGTCACGTACCATACCCATGCCTGTAGGTCCAAGGTCAAGGTACTGTTACTAAAAATAGAATTTTCTTGTCCGGGCTGTAACTTCGTTATGAATGGAGTGATTTCAAAATAACTTGGCACAAATGTTCGCCATGACAAGGCGGTGTGTCGCGTACAATACCCAAGCCTGTAGGTCCAAGGTCAAGATCACAAAATAGAATTTTGTTTTGAAAATCATGTCCGCTCTGTAACTTTGTTATTTCTTATTGGATTTTAAAATAACTTGATAAAAATGTTCACCATATCAAGACGGTGTGTCGCGTACCATACCCATGCCTGTAGGTCCAAGGTCAAGGTCACTGTTACTAAAAATAGAATTTTCTTGTCCGGGCTATAACTTCGTTATGAATGGAGTGATTTCAAAATAACTTGGCACAAATGTTCACCATGACAAGGCAGTGTGTCGCGTACAATACCCAAGCCTGTAGGTCCAAGTTCAAGGTCACTGTTTCTAAAAATAGAATTTTGTTGTGAAAATCGTGTCCACTCTGTAACTTTGTTATTTCTTATTGGATTTTAAAATAACATGGTATAAATGTTCACCATATCAAGACAGTGTGTCGCATTCAATACCCATGCCTTTATGTCCAAGGTCAAGGTCACTGTAACTAAAAATAGAATTTTCTTGTCCGGGCTGTAACTTTGTTATTTCTTATTGGATTTTAAAATTTCTTGATTAAAATGATTCACCATATCAAAACGGTGTGTCACATACAATAACCATGTCTGTAGGTACTAGGTCAAGGTCACTGTAACTAAAAATAGAATTTTCTTGTCTGGGCTGTAACTTTGTTAGTAATAGAGTGATTTCAAAATAACTTGGCACAAATGTTCACCATGACAAGGAGATGTGTCTCGTACAATAACCATGCCTTTAGGTCCAAGGTCAAGGTCACTGTTACTAAAACTAGACTTGTCTTGTTCAGGCTATAACTTCGTTATGAATGGAGGGATTTCAAAATTACCTGGCACAAACGTTCACCATGATAAGATGGTGTGTTGTGTACAATACCAATGCCTTTAGGTCCAAGGTCAAGGTCACTGTTACTAAAAATAGAATTTTCTTGTTCTAGCTATAACTTCTTTATGAATGGAGGGATTTCAAAATAACTTGACACAAATGTTTACCATGACAAGGCGGTGTTTCGTGTACAATACCCATCCCTGTAGGTCCAAGGTCAAGGTCATTGTTAATAAAAATAGAATTTTCTTGTTCGGGCTATAACTTGGTTATGAATGGAGATATTTCAAAATAACTTGGCACAAATGTTCACCATGACAAGGCGGTGTGTCACGTACAATACCCATGCCTGTAGTTCCTTAAAAAGGACATCATTGTGATGTTAGTGAACAAAATTTTTGGTATGCTAAAAATACCAGTACCCCTTCTTTTAAAAGTTGTCTTTATAGTGGGATGGTCTTATTATTGGGGATTCTACATTTTTAATAGCTTACCTTACCCCTAGTTTTTAGCTCACCTGTCACAAAGTGACAGGGTGAGCTTTTGTGACCGCCTGATGTCTGTCGTGCGTCGCCCGTCGTCAACAATTGCTTCAATTGACTTCTTCTCTGAAACGGCTTGGCCAATTTCGATGAAACTTGCCACGGATGTTCCTTGCATGAAGCTCTTCCAAAGTTGTTCAAAGAAATCAATTCCATGCAGAACTCTGGTTGCCATGGCAACCGAAAGGAAAAACTTTAAAAATCTTCTTGTCTGAAACCACAAGGCCTAGAGCTTAGATATTTGGCATTTAGCATCCTCTAGTGGAGCTCTACAAAGATTGTTCAAATTATTTCCCTGGGGTCAAAATTGGCCCCGCCCCAGGGGTCACTTCATTTTACATAGACTTATGTAGGAAAAACTTTAAAAATCTTCTTGTCTGAAACCACAAGGCCTAGAGCTTAGATATTTGGCATTTAGCACCCTCTAGTGGAACTCTACAAAGATTGTTCAAATTATTTTCCTGGGGTCAAAATTGGCCCCGCCCCAGGGGTCACTTCATTTTGCATAGACTTTAATAGGAAATTTTTTTAAAATCTTCTTGTCTGAAACCACAAGGCCTAGAGCTTAGATATTTGGCATTTAGCACCCTCTAGTGGAACTCTACAAAGATTGTTCAAATAATTTCCCTGGGGTCAAAATTGGCCCCGCCCCAGGGGTCACTTCATTTTGCATAGACTTATATAGGAAAAACTTTAAAAATCTTCTTGTCTGAAACCATCAGGCCTAGAGCTTAGATATTTGGCATATAGCATCCTCTAGTGGAACTCTACAAAGATTGTTCAAATTATTTTCCTGGGGTCAAAATTGGCCACGCCCCAGGGGTCACTTCATTTTACATGGACTTATATAGGAAAAACTTTAAAAATCTTCTTGTCTGAAACCACAAGGCCTAGAGCTTAGATATTTGGCATTTAGCACTCTCTAGTGGAACTCTACAAAGATTGTTCAAATTATTTCCCTGGGGTCAAAATTGGCCCCTCCCCAGGGGTCACTTCATTTTATATAGACTTGTATAGGAAAAACTTTAAAAATCTTCTTGTCTGAAACCACAAGGCCTATAGCTTAGATATTTAGCATTTAGCATCCTCTAGTGGAACTCTACAAAGATTGTTCAAATAATTTCCCTGGGGTCAAAATTGGCCCCGCCCCAGGGGTCACTTCATTTTGCATAGACTTATATAGGAAAAACTTAAAAAATCTTCTTGTCTGAAACCACAAGGCCTAGAGCTTAGATATTTGGCATTTAGCACCCTCTATTTGAACTCTACAAAGATTGTTCAAATTATTTCCCTGGGGTCAAAATTGGCCCCGCCCCAGGGGTCACTTCATTTAACAAAGACTAATATAGGAAAAACTTTAAAATTCTTCTTGTCTGAAACCACAAGGCCTAGAGCTTAGATATTTGGCATTTAGCACCCTCTAGTGGAACTCTACAAAGATTGTTCAAATTATTTTCCTGGGGTCAAAATTGGCCCCGCCCCAGGGGTCACTTCATTTTACATAGACTTATATAGGAAAAACTTTAAAAATCTTCTTGTCTGAAACCACAAGGCCTAGAGCTTAGATATTTGGCATTTAGCACCCTCTAGTGGAACTCTACAATGATTGTTCAAATTATGTCCCCTGGGCCAAAATCTGCCACGCCCTAAGGTTCTCTTGGTTTACATTATAGTTATGTAGGAAAAACATGAAAAATCATTTTTCTCCGAAACTAATAGGACTAGACCTTAGATATTTGGTGTTGAGTATTGTGAAGAGACCCTTTACCAACATTGTTTAAATGTTAGCCCTGGGGTCAATATTGGCTCCGCCGCGGGGGTCCTTAATATGTAAAAAGGGCAATTTTTTAAATTGTTCTTACTGGAAACCTCAATGCCTTCAGCTTAGATATATAGTATTTAGCATTGTCTAGTGGATATCTTCCAAGTTTGTTTAAATTATGTCCCCTGGGCCAAAATTGGCCACGCCCCAGGGTTCTCTTAGTTTGCATTGATTTATATAGGAAAACATAAATTATCATTTTTCTCTGAAACTAATGCGACTAGACCTTAGATATTTCGTGTTGAGTATAGTAAAGAGACCCTTTACCAGCATTATTTAAATGTTGGCCCTGGGGTAAAGCTGAAAGTACTTTTGTACTCAGGTGAGCGATACAGGGCCATCATGGCCCTCTTGTTTAAACACTTGCCTTAAATAGAAAATCATAACTTAATGCTTGCAAATGTAATTGTTTTGAAGGAGAAATAAAAGCTTTGCAAAATACAAACATGTATATATGTTTGTTTATAATATTGCATTACCACCAACTTCTTCACTGACATTTCCGTTATGAGCAGACAACAGTGCAGCAAATACAAATAATTTACTTGATCTTCAAATTTATGCATATTCTTATAATTACTCACACAGCACTGTCTTTGAAATGCTAGTATTCCCATCATTGCACTTTAGTGTCTGATAACGATGCATTGCGGGGGCATCCGTGTCCTATTTTTATTATTTATTATTTATTATTATTAGTTATTTTTATAAGACATGATACCAGATTTTATGTGACAAATATGACAAATATGCAGAAGTGGGGCAACAGTGTCCAGGGGACATGGTTTAGTTTTAAATGAAATGTGTCCAATAATGATAAATTTGTGAAAGGAATTTAAAGTGTTAAAAGACAGTCAATGTTCAGATGTTGTTGTTGTTTTTAGCTCGACTATGTGAAGAATAGGGGAGCTATCCTACTCGCCCCGGTGTCGGCGTCGGCGTCCGTTAAACAAAATATGCACTTTGGTCCATAACTTGAAAACTACTTATGATATCAACTTGAAACTTGGAATATATATTCACCATCAAATTCTACATCATTACCAACAAGACCCATAACTCTGCTACAAATATTTTTCAAGTTATGCCCCTTTTTCACTTAAATTTTGCGTTAAGGAAAATATGCACTTTGGTCCATAACTTATAAACTACTTGAGATATCAACTTGAAATTTGGAATATATATTCACCATCAAATTCTACATCATTACCAACAAGACCCATAACTCTGCTGTCAATATATTTCAAGTTATGCCCCTTTTTTCTTATATTTTGTGTTAAGCAAAATATGCATTTTGCCCATAACTTTAAAACTACTTGAGATATTGCCTTGAAACTTGAAATATATTTTCACCACCAAAATCTACATCATAACCAACAAGACCCATAACCCTGCTTCCAATATTTTTCAAATTATGCCCCTTTTTCACTTACATTTAGTGTTAAGCAAAATATACACTTGGCCCTTAACTTCGTTTTGAATGGAGGGATTTCAAAATAACTTGGCACAAATGTTCACCATGACAATGCGGTGTGTCGCGTTCAATACCCATGCCTGTAGGTCCAAGGTCAAGGTCACTGTTACTAAAAATAGAATTTTCTTGCAAAATCTTGTCCGCTCTAACTTAGTTATTTCTTATTGGATTTTTAAATAACTTGGTATAATTGTTCACCATATCAAGATGGTGTGTCAAGTACAAGCCCATGCCTGTAAGTCGAAGGTCAAGGTCACTGTTACTAAAAATAGAATTTTCTTGTCCAGGCTGTTACTTTGTTATGAATGGAGGGATTTCAAAATAACTTGGCACAAATGTTCACCATGACAAGGCGGTGTGTCCACACAATACCCATGCCTGTAGATCCAAGGTCAAGGTCACTGTTACTAAAAATAGCATTTTCTTGTCCAGGCTGTAACTTTGTTATAAATGGAGGGATTTCAAAATAACTTGACACAAATGTTCACCATGACAGGGCGGTGTCTCGCGTACAATGCCCATGCCTGTAGGTCGAAGGTCAAGGTCACTGTTACTAAAAATAGAATTTTATTGTAAGGGCTATAACTTTGTTTTGAATGGAGGGTTTTCAAAATAACTTGGCACAAATGTTCACCATGACAAGGCGATGTGTTGCGTACATTACCCATGCCTGTAAGTCCAAGGTCAAGGTCACAGTTACTTAAATTGAATTTACTTGTTCAGGCTATAACTCTTTTATTAATGAAGGAATTTCAAAATAACTTGGCACAAATGTTCGCTATGACATTGCATTGCATTACCACCAACTTCTTCGCAGACATTTCCGTAATGTGAAGACAACAGTGCCACAAATACAAATAATTTACTTATCTTCAAGTTTATGCATATTCTTATAATTCCTCCAACATCACTGTCGTTGAAATGCTGTTATTCCCATCATTTCACTTCAGTGTCTGAAAATGATGCATAGCAGGGGCATCTGTGTCCTATGGACACATTTCTAGTTTCACTTATATTTTCACTTAAGTGCACCTCATCGATAACTTTGCACAAAATACTTAAGGTATCAACTTCAAACTTCCATTATATTTTCATTTCAGTTCTTTTCTTTAACATTACTGAAGTGATTGATATTTGACTAAAAGTAAATGTCTCTCATAAAAAATTACTAACATGTTTTCTAACAAATTCAGAAATATTTCATAGTTATTCCCCTATTCAGTTTAATATTTATGGTACATTAAGGAATTATTTCTGTTATTTGAAATGAATTTCTCCCTTACCATTCACTTGTTAATATTTTTCCTGATTTCACACCAATATATGGCCATAGTTGTTATTGTTTTAATCTTCAAATTGCAGTTGTTTCAAATGATTCGAATAGTCGAGCATGCTGTCTCCTCTGACAGCTCTTGTTTAAATTAAATATTAAACGAATATTAAAATCTATGTGTTTAACAGATTTGAAACACTGGACTTTAGCCCAAAATGTTGTTTTCTTTATTTTTCAGACATTTGTTGAACCTAAGCCAGACATTGATGCAGTTGATGCAGATATTATAAGATTACAAGGAACACCTCGTGAATCAGACTGGTCAAAATCTAGAGCTAAGAAAACCAGAAGATAGCGGTTGCTCCTCATAAGTGAAAAAATATACTAGAACAATAATGATTATCTTTGGATTTTCGCTGGACCATTCAGGGAGTTGTTTGACGAAATGTACCAAAAGTTTATAACTGTTGGAATTAAAACAGTACTTGTACAGGTACAAGAAGGAGCTATTGGGTGGAGCATATTTGACCCTGTTTGAAGTGTTATTTACTGACTGTGTAGTGTTCTGAATAGTGAACAGTTCAGTTCGGTATGCCATTTTTAAAGCCGTCATCAACAGCCAGGGAACATACAAGTTATTTGAAGATAAATATTTTTGTAGAAGAGTTTGATGTGTTAAGACTTCTGTTTACGTACCATATTTGCCACTTTGGTTACTATTTATCCTGGAGGGTGGGGTACATAAAGAGATCTCGGTAACTGACATACTTAACATTATTGATGCTTACAAGATGGATGGTCGTACTTCAAAGTTCAGGGTCACATATTGAAAACATTTGCGCCACTCTTTTGTATGGAGCGTAATTGCAGTGCGAATGTCTGTATCTGAAGGTTACCACAGATTACCAACGTTTATGGCTGATGTACTGTGATTTTCAAATCAAGGAATTGGTGCCATTTAAAAATGTGTGTTCTTTTAATTAATATCAATTATTACCTCTATTCTCCTTATATATGCCTATTTGGGCATATGCGAACAGTGTAGATCCAGATCAGCCAGCACATCTGTCCAAAAATGGCAGAGTTGGCGAGCTGATCTGGATCTACACTGTTTGCGTAAGCCATAATAGGCTCCCATCTGTGCTAATGGATCACACTTGTTGAATGCTGTTCATTATATAAATAATAAATTAATGAAATGATAAAAAAAAATAAATGAATTCACTTCTCTTTTAGTTTGATCCAGTCTATCTACGGTATTTATTTTAATGCCCCCGGCATCTAGTGATTGAACCGTACATCCGTCCGGTTAACCTTTTTCAGCAAGTTGGACATTTCTCAGTTTCTACAAAGAGCGTTGGCTTGAAAGTTAACATACTTACTTAACAGTTCACAGGTCATGACCCTGACAAGTTACATAACTCTGGCTACCTAATTTCAGGGTTGATATCTCCATTTTGTATTAAGAAAAATGGTTAACCTGTTTTGGCAAGTTGGATATTTCTCAATTTCTACAAAGAGCATTGGCATGAAAGTTTACACAGTAAGTTACAGTGCAAAGGTTATGACCCTAACAAGTTACATAACTGGTAACCTTATTTCAGGGGTTATCTCCCCATTTTTCACTGGACTAAGAGATAAATGGTTAACCTGTTTGGGCAAGTTGGATATTTCTTAATTTCTACAAAGAGCATTTGCCTGAAAGTTTACATACTTACTTAACAGTGCACAGGTCATAACCTTGGCAAATTAAATAACTCTAGGTACCTTATTTCTGGAGTTATCTCCCCATTTTGTACTTAAAGAAATGGTTAACCTGTTTCGGCAAGTTGGATATTTCTCAATTTCTACAAAGAGCATTGGCATGAAAGTTTACACACTTACAGAACAGTGCACTGTTCATGACCCTAACAAGTTTCATAACTCTGCCTACCTTATTTCTATGGTTATCTCCCCATTTTGTACTTGGAGATAAATGGTTAACCTGTTTTTGCAAGTTGGATATTGCTCAATTTCTACAAAGAGCATTGGCTTGAAAGTTAACACACTTAACAGTGCACAGGTCATGACCCTGACAAGTTACATAACTAGGTACCTAATTTCTTGGGTTATTTCCCCATTTTGTACTTGGAGAAATGGTTAACCTGTTTCGGCAAGTTGGATATTGCTCAATTTCTAAAAAGAACATAGGTTTGAAAGTTTACACACTTACTTAGCAGTGTGCAGGACATTACCTGACAAATTACATTACTCTGGCCACCTTATTTCTTGGGTTATCTCCCCATTTTGAACTTAGAAATAAATGGTTAACCTGTTTGGGCAAGTTGTTTCTTAATTTCTACAAATATCATTGGCTTGAAAGTTTACAACCTTACTTAACAGTTCACATGTCATGACCTGACAAGTTACTCTGGCTTCCATATTTCTAGGGTTATCTCCCCATTTTGTACTTAAAGAAATGGTTAACCTGTTTCGTCAAGTAGATACTTCTCAATTTCTGCAAAGAACATTAGCATGAAAGTTTACTCACTTACTTAAAAGTGCACAGGTCATGACCCTGACAAGTTACATAACTCTGACTACCTTATTTCTTGGGTTTTCTACCCGTTTTGTACTTAGAGAAATGGTAAACCAGTTTCAGCAAGTTGAATATTTCTTGATTTCAATCATGTGCCTCTAGTTTATGCCCACCCCCCAATACTTGCCTCACCAGTGTTTCTACTAAATGCCTAGGCATTAATTATATTAAATTCTGTCAATGTTGCAATTTTGTCTTGAATAATCTGTACTTTATAATCTTAGATTATAGGTTATTTTACCTGATTTTTATGTTAAATTCTTCTTATGTACAGGTTCTGGCACCAGAAAGTTATTTTAGATATTTAGAACTAACTTGTGATTTTAGTTGCAGTTTTAACACTGTGCTATCATTTAAAATTTGTATCGTGACAAACTTTGCTGCCGGAGGCATATGAGTTTTCCAAACACAGATTCTTGTTGTTCCTAGAATTGCTTTAAAGAGATTTATAAACTGAATTTATTACATATTGATTAAATAGCAAACAATGTAGACCATGATCAGGTTTTTCTGGGTCTGCACCGGCAGAAGTCCGAAGTATTTGTACAGAATGTTAATGGAATATTTATAATAAAACTTTAAACAATAAAGCTTTTCTTTTCTTATCACAAAATTGGAGTTATAATAATATTTATATATTGATTAACAATGGAGTAATACATGATCTTGTTCTATTTTAGTATCCCTGCATAATTCTGAAAATCCCAATGTTATAATGATATCCTGTTTAAACTTCAAAACGCTGAAGCTTAATATTTTCCAACTGATCCTATCTTGATCAGCAGCATTAAACTTTAAATAAAAAGAAGCTTTTAAGGGCCCACTGCAATATTTTTATTATTGAAAGTTCCTTTTACATGATTTTCATATAAGCCCTATCCACTATACAGTATTTAATAAGGAAGAATGGAACGATACATCTGGAAGATTTTAGGAAACAGTCTCCAAGAGTTGGAGCTGTCCTGAAACACCCGTGGTACAAGGGAGAGCTCTTATTGTCTGGGTAATCCGACGCAACGCTGGGGATCATATTTGATAGAATAACCAACTTACTAAAGTCATTTACGATGCTGACTCAACGTGTTCAAGCACCTGTCCACTTGCTGAGCGCGTTACATTTTCCATGAAAGCAACTTACTAGTAGCCCTGATTGGACTGATCAAGCTAATATCGAGCTCACCAGGTTTAATCGCTTGACCACAACTGAAACCAGGTTTAAACATGTCACTTTCTTTTTTGTACCAAGGTTATCAAGACAAGATAGTATTTTTATGAGAGGAATCACATATGGTTTTTTTTCATGTTAATGTCACATAAGTCTGGACCAATACAAATAATCAAATACACAAATGAAAGAAAACTTGTGAACTTAAAACAGCTCAACACTGCAACACGTCTCTGAATACCTTTTGCAATCAATATCCTAGGAGTCACATTTAGAGGTCTGTCAATATCCAAGCGCCCCGTATCGGAGACCAGTCTTGCATGAAGGATTTTTAAGAAACAGTAAAATATACTAAATGTTATAAACTGTAGTATATAATAGTATATAATAGTTAGTTGATTGTCCTGCATTTTCCGGCTTAGCCGCCATTGTTTTCGTTGTACTTCAACTGGTGTATGTGAACTTGAACATGTTCGAGTCCTTCATTTCCTCGGTCCAGATCTCGTCGAATGCCTTGTTCTGTTCTTCTGTAAACCAGTTCTTCCAGTCACCAACCTCACCTACAGACAAACACGTCATATAAATACTCTTAATATCGTTGTTACTTTTTATATATAACACATCACAACATGCAACAGTAGTACGTGCAGGTTGATGTTTCCGAGGCTGGGTTTATAACTAGTACACAGATATTTCTTGCTGTCTTACAGCAGCAGGCAAAGTGTAGATCATGAAGAAATTCAGAAAGGCCCATCACCCTACCTTATATCGATGCGGATAACGAAAACGGCGTACACATCACATATATTCATGCAAACAGTGTATTTATTCCCTGATTATTTTCCCATGTATACATCACATGACATCAATGATCTAAAAATCACCAACAACATTGTTTTCGCATATCTGTTTTTCTTTCTAGGTGTTTTTGATCTCAGTTATCTCCTCCGTCGATATCTGAACACATATTACTGTTAATAGACAGCTTACCTTTTCTGAAGAACTGGAAGTCATCCTTGAGCAAACCTTCGTGTACTTTTTCTTTGACACTTCTTTCTGCCATGGTTTCAAATCCACAGCTTTTGAGTATTTGTCCCTTCAACTGATCATCTAAGTTTACTCCAAGAAACTTTGCAAGTTTGTCGATCTCCGCGGGACCTTTCTACAACAGTAAAACGTTCAAGCTACAAATTTAAGGCCTTTGTTAAAATATTTAAAAACTGTAACGTTTATTTGAAAATTTTCAAAATGGACCTCTTACTAGCAACGCCTTTAAGCGACTAGAAGGTACCAGCACAGTTTCAGAGTTACAATTATAATAAGTTCTATTTTATTTTACCCTACAAATATTTTTTTCATGTGGCGTGTTATCAATACAAATACAACTAACGACGAAGTTCCGAGGGTCAAATGCCGATCTGGTGCACAAAACGCCGACTTTTGATTAAAAAATAAGAATGCAAACCGGGTAAACTGCATCATTTAAGGATTGCCATATCGCTACTGTATCTGGGTCCATCTCATGGACTTGGATGAAAGAAATCGTACATAATCATTTCGGAAGTAGGGTCGCGAAAAATGATCTCATTGCATTGTAGCGTATACGCCCAAGATGTTGCTGCGCAAAATGTGTAGGCGTGTGCCTGAAGTACCACAGATGTATTATTATCTCACCAATTTCAGGTCTTCATAATACATGACATGAAGAGGAAATCCAGGACCATTCCTTATGATCTGCTCCCACTGCGAAAGGTAGTTAGAATATTTTCCACTTTCACCTGTAACAGCAAGAGTCTGACAGAGTTATTTTCAACCAAGAAACATTGAAGTTTTTGTGCATCCTAATTCTTGGACTTGATTTAAAGCTTGATTAGTCTCTTTTATTCTTGCTACCGTGTTGTTCCAGATTTGTCCCCAGGTGCTCTGGTCTCCGTGCGGTCATTGATTACCCTCATCTTTTGCTTGATATTGCCATAAACTTCTTATGTTTTAATCATTTGTGTGCTTTTGTATGCAATATTATTATGTGGAAGGGCGGGTTAAAGCTAATTTACCAAGACAACTTGTACTGGGAGTTCATATGAGACCAAGTTTGAGGTTGGTGCACCATAGAACTTGGTTGAATCCCCCTTCACCCTGAGGAAAATAGTCTTGCACTCACAGCTCCAGTGCGGTAACCCCCATATTATTTTATTCTAAAATTGTTTGAAATTGATCTTTTAGTAAACCCATGCCCACTGTTCCTCTATGATGCTTGGCTGTGTGGTGAGGCTATGGCTGAAGGTTATAAAACTGAGATTGGAAACCAGTTTCGAATCTCAAGCATCTGATTGGCTGATATGGCGACTGGTCGCCATTTCAGCCAATCAGATGCTTGAGATTTGAGACGGGTTTCCATGCTCAGTTTTATAACATTGGGCATATGTTTTCTGCCCGTGTTTACCCACCTTTCATATCAGTCACACAGTAATATTTAAGATATGGGTTATATTGATAAAACTTAATTATTTATTGAACAGGGGCATAACTATGAATATATGGTTGAAAGAGTTACATGGTTAGTTAGAAATGAAGTTGTCCATGATGTTGAACATCTATTTATAGTTTCTTATCAGTATAAAGTATTCAAGTTAAATAATAAAGATATTTGAAAACGTTGTTTAGAAAACTCTAAGTGCTCAAAGGGGCAATATTTTGAAAATATTTTGGAAGAGTTGCGGATCTTTAAGAAAAAACAGAGTAAGTAGGTAATGATAGGGGACATTTTTATATCAGTTACATAATGGTGAACTCATGGAAAAACTTAAATATAGAGGCAAAACCTTAAAGCATATTGTAGTTCTTGGTCAAAGTGGTGTAGATTAAGTTACAGAGTAAACAGTGAAAATATATTTTAAGCTTGAAACTCGTATCATTAGTTGTTTGAACGTTATGAGCCAATTGCAAAAAGTTAACGCAAAATCATGAGTGTAAATGAGGCATATTTTACTTGTAGTAAAGTTATGGGTCTTGGTGGTCATTATGTAGTTTGGGATGGTGAATACATATTCCAAGTTTCAATTGTCGAGTAGCTTCAAAGTTACGGACCAAGTTAATAAAACTGTTTGGCAAATCTAATTGAACAAGGAGCATAACTTGACAATATTTATAGTAGAGTTATGATTCGTGGTAAAGATGTAGATAATGATGGTAATTATATATTCCTTGTTTAAAATTTATATCTCAGGTAGTTTCAAAGTAATAGACAAAGTGCATAAGTGTGTGTTGTTTAAAACGAAATCAAAGTGAAAAGGGGCATAACTTGAAAACTATTCTGTTTAGTACCGCCCTTTTCTCTCGTCTAGGGAAACCGCACTCTTTTATCTGGGGACCATACGCCGCTGAACATGGAATGGTATTAATCTGATAATACCACATTAAAGGTTCCATTTCCACAGCCATATGCACACCATCATTTGGGATGGATCAAAATTGTACTGTTTATTGGTGTAAATATTGAGTTGCGCTTGGTCCGGGGCTAGGCGGGGTGGGCATTTTTCATTTCCATGTCTATGAACGGGTTCAATCAAACCTAGCCTGGAATAATTTTATATATGTCATGTTCAATGGCTTTCAAAGTTCTCTTCTTATCCATTATAAAAACCCGATTGTCACTCAGAATTTAAGTTTTTATTCGGATGCCTGAGATTTGAGATCTGTCTCCAGTTTTACTTTTATGATCTTTGGCCCAGGTGTCAACATGTGTACTTACATTTTCCCTTTAAATACACCGGTAACCAGTCTTGCCATTTCCCGTTGTAATCGTAGACCTTAATGCCGTGCATGTGGTTATAATAAGACACAGCCGTATCCTTGGGGTTTCTAAATACAACCACAGTCTTGATTTGCTTTTCAGCTAATCCCTTCAAAGGCAGGTATCTGAAAAAAGAAAAACAGCACTGCTGACACTTAGAAAACAACAACTCGAGTATAAAAAAAACTACAACTGGGCAAAACTGTGGGCACAAAAATTGCACTGCGTGCGCATTAACGCCACCATTTTCTTTGATCAAAATGGTCGTAATAACAAGGGAGATCAAAAGGCGATGTTCAACCGGTAGAACCATAGAACCATCTACCTCCATTAAGGGGGTAAGCACTCTAAAAGTCTAAAGCAGGAAAGTCGCGTTTCAGTACGTTGCAGCTATATGCTATATAACTATATAACAGTCTGGCTAAGTTATCTACATTTTCTTAGAATTAGGAAAAACCTCAATTTACCCTTTACTCCATATATACGTATTTTTACGCATGTGCGACCAGTGTAGATGCAGATCAGCCGGCACAGAAACAGTTGAATATGTTACACTCATTACGCCAGATTTACAAGTATTCGTAGATGTCCTAAATACCCTTTGAACATTTACATGTCAAAAGGTTACCTGGGTGGGTAGTGGGAGTTGATAACCCTCGGGGAGGGCTGATCGTCCACTCCGTTGGCCTGAAATCCTTCAAGCATTGTCTTTAACTTGCTCGATTCCTCCACTACCTTGGATGTTTTATGGACCAGCATTGTCAGTATCTCGAACACCCAGTGAGTTCCTACAGAGAGTAAAAGGTTTTACCAGAATACTGCGACACCTTAGTGCACAACCAGTATAAATACCATTGAAACGTTATTGCACCTATTTAAATCACTGTTGAAAATAAATTGCAATAACTAATAGCTCTATTAAACAAGAGCCTGTCGGAAACGACTGCACGCTCGACTATTCGAATAGTCGGACATATTTAAGCACATTTTAAACTGGGCTTCATTTAAACTGGGGAGTGATTCAGGAATTTATGACACCCCAACACACGCACATGAACAAAAGTTTCTTGACCCGAGTTAAGAAATCAATAAATTACACTTAATTTATTCTTGTAGGTTCTTTTGGGGAGGGTTTACAGCCCGGATCCCACATCCATCTACCCACTATCCCTGCCCACCTACATCCCCACCCACTTAACCACTCTATTATCCCATTTTTTGTCATTTGTTTATACCTCTTGCTATGACTGCATAAATAATTAGAATGAACTAGACTGTGTCCTAAGGAAACTGATGCCCCCACTGCTGCAACAACATGTCACATAATTGTATACCAGGTATTAATAACATGTGGTGATCAAGATTAGTAAATGAGGAGAAAGTGCCACAAAATTTAATGACTAACATAAACAAAGGGCCATAAGTCTGGTGAAAATGGTTGCCAGACAATGTCCTTTACAACAATCTACACATCATGTCTAATAATCTCTGCAAGTTTGAAAGAAATCAGCCAAATAGAAAATATGGAGTTGCCACAAAATTTTGTAAGTGAAATTAACAAAGAGCCATAACTCTGGTAAAATGGCCACAGGAAAAAATCATCTACACATCCAGCTTAATCGTATGTGCAAGTTTGAATGAAATCCGTCTAATAGTAAATGAGGAGTTGATGCCACAAGATTTAATTACTGAAATTAACAAAGAGACGTAACTCTGCTAAAAAATGGCCACAGGAAAAAATATTTTCTTTACGATCATCTACACATCCCGCTTAATCACGTGTGCAAGTTTGAAAGAAATTCGTCCAATAGTAAATGAGGAGTTGATGCCACAAGATTTTATTACTAAAATAAACAAAGGGTCATAACTCTGGTGATAATGGCCGTAGGAAAAAAAATTTCTTTACGATAATCGACACATCCTGCTTGATCATCTGTGCAAATTTGAAAGAAATTAATGAGGAGTTAATGCCACAGGATTTTATAACTGAAATTATAAAAGGGCCATAACTCTGTTAAAAATGGTCGCTGGAAAAATCTTTTCTTTACGATTGTCTACACATTCTGCTTGATCAGCTGTGCAAGTTTGAAAGAAATCCGCCTTATAGTTTAGGAGGAGTTGATGCCACAAGATTTTGGGAAGTACGTATGGACGTACGGACGGACAGACGAGTGCAACTCATATGCTCCCACTTTGTGGGGGCATAAAAATAATGTATGGTATGTGTTGATGTGGTGGTGTGTTGTGTGAGGTCTGTTGGTGTGTTGTGTGGTATGGTCTATTATAGAATAGTATGGTATGGTATGGTGTGGTGTTGTATGGTACGGTACGGTACGGTACAGTACAGTATGGTATGGTATGGTATGGTATGGTATGGTATGGTATGGTATGGTATGGTATGCTATGGTATGGTATGGTATGCTATGGTATGGTATGCTATGGTGTAGTGTAGTGCAGTGTAGTGTAGTGTAGTGTAGTATAATATAGTTTGGTATAGTATGGTATAGTGTGGTGTGGTATGGTATGGTATGGAATGGTCTAGTGTAGTGTAGTGTAGTGTAGTGCAGTGTAGTGTAGTGTAGTATAATATAGTATAGTATGGTATAGTGTGGTGTGGTATGTGTGCTGTGGTATAGTATAGTATAGTATAGTATAGTATAGTATAGTATAGTATAGTATAGTATAGTATAGTATAGTATAGTATAGTATAGTATAGTATAGTATAGTATAGTATATAGTATAGTATAGTATAGTATAGTATAGTATAGTATAGTATAGTATAGTATAGTATAGTATAGTATAGTATAGTATAGTATAGTATAGTACAGAACAGTAAAGTACAGTACAGTACAGTACAGTACAGTACATTACAGTACATTACATTACATTACGGTACAGTACAGTACAGTACAGTACAGTACATTACAGTACAGTACAGTACAGTACAGAATAGAATAGAATAGAATAGAATAGAATAGAATATAGTATATAGTATAGTACAGTAAAGTACAGTAAATAGTGTTGTGTGGTGTGGTGTGTTAGGTCTGGTGGTGTGGTGTGTGGTATGGTATATAATAGAATAGTATGGTATGGTGTGGTGCGGTATGGTACGGTACAGTACAGTATGGTATGGTATGGAAAGGTGTAGTGTAGTGTAGTGTAGTATAGTATAGTGTAGTGTAGTGTGGTGTGGTGTGGTGTGGTGTCGTGTGGTGTAGTGTGGTGTAGTGTAGTGTAGTTTAGTGTAGTTTAGTGTAGTTTAGTGTAGTGTAGTATAGTGGAGTGTTGTGTAGTGAAGTGTAGTGTAGTGTACTGTAGCGTGGTGTAGTGTAGTGTAGTGTAGTGTAGTGAGGTGTAGTGTAGTGTAGTGTTGTGTAATATAGTATGGTATAGTATGGTATAGTGTAGTGGTATGGTATGGTATGGAATGGTCTAGTGTAGTGTGGTGTAGTGCAGTGCAGTGTAGTGTAGTGTAGTGTAGTGTAGTGTAGTGTAGTAAAATATAGTATAGTATGGTATAGTGTGCTGTGGTATCGTATAGTATAGAACAGAATAGAATATAGTATATAGTATAGTATACAGTACAGTACAGTAAATAGTGTGGTGTGGTGTGGTGTGTGAGGTCTGGTGGTGTGGTGTGTGGTATGGTATATTTTAGAATAGTATGGTATGGTATGGTGTGGTGCGGTATGGTACGGTACAGTACAGTATGGTATGGTATGGAAAGGTGTAGTGTAGTGTAGTGTAGTGTGGTGTGGTGTGGAATGGTCTAGTGTAGTTTAGTGTAGTGTAGTGCAGTGCAGTGTAGTGTAGTGTAGTATAATATAGTATAGTATGGTATAGTAGGGTGTGGTATGGTATGGTGAAGAGTCGCGTTGCGGTGTGCTGTGGTATAATATAGTGTAGAATAGAATAGAATATAGTATATAGTATAGCACAGTACAGTACACTAAATAGTGTGGTGTGGTGTGGTGTGTGAGGTCTGGTGGTGTGGTGTGTGGTATGGTATATTATAGAATAGTATGGTATGGTGTGGTGCGGTATGGTACGGCACAGTACAGTATGGTATGGTATGGAAAGTAGTAGTGTAGTATAGTGTAGTATAGTGTAATATAGTATAGTGTAGTATAGTTAAAGTGTAGTATAGTTGTAGTATAGTTGTAGTGTAGTGTAGTGTGGTGTGGTGTTGTGTAGTGTAGTGTAGTGTATTGTAGTGTAGTGTAGTGTGGTGTAGTGTAATGTAGTGTAGTATAGTATAGTATAGTATAGTATAGTATAGTATAGTATAGTATAGTATAGTATAGTATAGTATAGTATAGTATAGTATAGTATAGTATAGTATATAGTATACCACTTATATAGTATAGTATAGTGTAGTATAGGTGTAGTGTAGGTGTAGTGTAGTGTGGTGTGGTGTGGTGTGGGGTAGAATGGTGTGGTGTGGTGTGGTGTGGTGTGGTGTGGTGTGGTGTAGTGTAGTGTAGTGTAGTGTAGTGTAGTGTAGCATAGCTTAGCATACTATAGTATAGTATAGTATAGTATATAGTGTAGTGTAGTGTAGTGTAGTGTAATATAGTATGGTATAGTGTGGTATGGTATGGTATGGTATGGTATGGTATGGTATGGTATGGAATGGTCTATTGGTGTGGTGTAGTGCAGTGTAGTGTAGTGTAGTATAATATAGTATAGTATGGTATAGTGTGGTGTGGTGTGGTGTGATGTATAGGTGTAGTGTAGGTGTTGTGTAGTGTAGTGCGATGTTGTGTGGGGTGGTGTGGAGTGGAGTGGTGTGGTGTGGTGTGGTGTGGTGTGGTACGGTATGGTATTATATAGCATGGCATGGCATGGCATGGCATGGTATGGCATGACAAAGCATAGCATAGCATAGCATAGCATGGTGTGAGGAAAATTATTTGATGATTTAGCTTGGGGCGAGTCTAACTGCTAAATCTTTTGGGTTAAGTGAATGCTTTGTGTTAAATTAGTGTGGTTGAACGGTTAAGTCCGAAGACTTCCGTCAGATGGTATAAAAACAAGTGCCGTTCATTGATACTGTACCTCTCCGAACTCCCTGAGACGTGCACGTCGTGGAGAGGGCACTGGAGAGATGGTCTGCTGGAGTCAAAGAGGGTCGCCGATAGTTATGTACTGCCACATACGGATATCATTATCTCCTCTCTGCCGTATGCGGGGTCCGCCTGGTGGGCCCCGCTGCTGGACTTTGGACGCGATACGCCGCATCGTTGACCCTCTCCGAGAAATCTACGAGGCGACTGGACAACCATGGGGCGATCAAATCTGCATGAGGACAGCAGCGGGGCCTTCTACAGCCAGGTCTTTAAAAGCAGAACTCGAAGGGGCGGTCAGAGAAGGGGATGTGGGATCTACAGATGGCAGAACCGACGACAATCAAGCGAATCCAGCAGACGATCTCTCCAGACCAACATCAGGGAGTGTGGCTCTTAAAAGGCGACCAATCAGAAGAACGACAAAGGAAGCACTCAACAACTAGGTCAGCTACATTTAGGTCAACCAACAAAAGAAATTTACTAAAAATAGTAACATCTGAACCAGCCAATCGACATCAAGGAAGATCAACTTAGAGATGATAGGAAGAAATTCGACACAATAGAAAAAGTAAAAGAAGATAGAAGAAAGAAGAAGTTCAACAAGAAGAAGAATAACTATAGACAGACGCCTACATGGCTTGCCGATGGCGTCTATAAACAAAACAACACACACACACACATGATACTGGGCAATATGTTCCTGAGTGTCGAGGTGTTCACATCATTGAATTTTGATTCAATATTTTGGTCTGCATTATAGGTCCAATATAGTACAGCTCTGTACTAGGACATATTGACCGGGTTGTTTCAACGTTTATGGTGTGAATAGTATTGGTTGAAGCTAGGGATGATAGGGTTTTAAATAGTGTCTTCAGACAATTGCTGGAAACACATGCGTCTAAGACACTTCTGTCCCCATGGTAGCTTCAGAGTAGGTGTTGAGGGTAGGTTAATATCTAGATAGTGCCTTCAGACAACTGCTGGAAACACATGCGTCTGAGACACTTTGGTCCCTCAGGTAGCTTCAGAGTAGGTGTTGAGGATAGGTGTTAGGTTTGACAGTGTTCTCGGACTATTGCTGACGAAGAGGTTCTCGCATCCTCGGGATATCACATAAGTCTGAGACACTATTGTTCGGCAGGGATTAGTGTTGAGTGTATGTTTGAAGTCGTTTTGGTTGAGGTTTTGTTTGAATAGTGATTGTTCATGAATTTGTTGAGCACTGTTTGAAAGTTCTGGTTGCTCGGATTTGATCATTGTAAGAGTGTAAGAGGATTTGTTGAACCTTGTAGTTCGAAGCTTCATTGTCATAGTTAATTGCTCAGCGTATGCGTTGATGGTGTGCTTGAAGTTCATGTAAGATTGTTTTATTTCTGTGATTGTGCTCAGGGTGAGTGACTGAGAGTTTAAGAATAATAATTTTGTCCAGGCGTTCATTGTCCTGGAGATTGTTTGCATATGTTCGGCTGATTCTAAACTTGATAATTTCGTTTCGTCCCAATCATTTCTGAAATCATTATAATCATTTTGGAGCAAAGCAGCTCCGGAAAATTTTATTATATTGTTCAAAACAATATACATTGCTCAGACATCTTGAAATAATTTTAGGCGAACAATTATATTTATAGGCTGAGACAAATAGTCTGTTTTATGTGCCTTCCGCTCGGGGCACGTTACAACATAGTATAGTATAGTATAGTATATCCCCCCACCCAACCCATAACCACCCAACACTTTCAACCAAAATATGTTAAGTTCATCTGTATTAAGCCTTTTCTTTAGCATAACATAAGAAAAACACTAGCATGCAAACTTTAACCATAATTTCTTAATCTTAATTTCTAATTTCAAAGTGAAAAAGGGCAAACATTAAATTAAAAAAAAAACAAGGATGAGTAATGGGCTTTTGAACATCAACCTGCAACCTGATGTAGGATAAGAAAAGGTGTACAAAGTTTCAAAGCTGTAGTTTTAACAGTATGGAAGTTATGAGCTTTTACCAGCTTGTATGCAAACTTTAACCTTAATTTCTAAGTCAAAAAAGGGCCATAATTTGTACAAAATGAAAGTTAGAGTTATGGTTCTTGGCAAACACACTCGGGGTATGATGATTAACAAGTGTTAAAGTTTTAAAGCTGTAGTGTAAGTACTAAATAGTATGGAAGTTACGTGCTTGTACCATAGTTTGCATGTAAACATTAAACTAAAATTCTAATTCAAAAAGGGCTAAAATGAAAATTTTGATCTAAATCAAAGAAAGAGTTATTGTTATTGGCATACATGAAAAGGGGCCATAATTTGATCAAAATCAAAGAAAGTGTTATGGTTCTTGACTTACATAGTCAGGGTCATGATTGTGAACAAGTGTCTTAAGATTCAAAGCTATAGTACAATAAGTATAAAAATTACTAGCTTGCACGAAAACTTTAACCTGAAATTCTAAGTCGAAAAAAGGGCCATAATTTGATCAAAATGGAAGTTAGAATTATGGTTCTTGGCTTACATAGTCAGGGTCATGATGGTAAACAAGTGTCTTAAGTTTCAAAGCTATAGAACATGAAGTATGAAAGTAACTAGCTTGCACGCAAAATTTCACCTGAAATTTTAAGTCGAAAAAGTCAAAGCTATAGTACAATAAATATGAAAGTAACTAGCTTGCACGGAAACTTTAACCTGAAAGTCAAAAAAGGGCAATAATTTGATCAAAATGGAAGTTAAAGTTATGGTTATTGGCATACACACTCGGGATATGATAATGAACAAGTGTTGAAAGTTTAAAAGCTGTAGTATAAGTAGTATGGAAGTTATGGGTTTGTACACTAGCTTGCACGCAAACTTTCGCCTGAAATTCTAAGTCGAAAAAGGGCCATAATTTGATGAAATGGAAGTTAGAATTGTGGTTCTTGGCATACACACTCTGTAAATGATGATGACCAAGTGTCGAAAGTTTCAAAAGCGTAGTATAAGTAGTATGAAAGTTATGAGTGTGTACAGTAGCTTGCACGCAAACTTTAACCTGAAATTCTAAGTCGAAGGAGCGCCATAATTTGATCAAAATGAAAGTAAGAGTTATTGTTCTTGGCATACACACTCAGAATATGATAAGTGTTGAAAGTTTCAAAACTGTAGTATAAGTAGTATTGAAGTTGAGTTTGTACAGTAGCTTGCACGCAAACTTTAACCTGAAATTCTATGTCGGAAAAGTGTCATTATTTGATCAAAATGAAAGTTAGAGTTATGGTTCCTGGCATACATACTTGGGACATGGTGGACAAGTGTTGAAAGTTTCAAAGCTGTAGCTATAGTAGTTTTTAAGATATAGGTAGGTTGCACTCAAACTTTAACTAAGGCGGGACGCCGACGCCAAAGTGAGTAGAATAGCTCGAGCTAATGAAGGTTAGAGTTATGGTTCTTGGCATACACTCTAGGGACATGATGGACAAGCGTGCCAAGTTTCAAAGCTGTAGCTATAGTAGTTTTTAAGATATAGGTAGGTTGCAACCAAACTTTAACCAAGCGGGACGCCGACGCCGACACCAGAGTGAGTACTCTTGAGTGTAAAAACGAATTGAAATTTTGTTCTCGTTTTTAGAAGTTTACGGTTTGTGCTTTGTTGTGTTTTATTTTTGTATTAAAAACAGAAGCGCAACGGTTAACACGGACAAAAATATCTTTTCGATTGATATTTATAAAAGAAGTAATTAGTTTAAAAAAATACTACTAGTATTTTAAAACTGTATTACAGCTTCGAGCATTATTGTACGTTCAGTTGAACCAAGGAGACAATGCCAAGCCTTACCGTTTTTAGGGAACGCACATAACATGATGTCGTCGTCACGAAATGAGAAGTGAGGGACGCTGTCGAAAATGCGCTTTTGTTCTTCTGGCTTCAAGAAGAAATAAGAATGGATAAAGTCGTCTGCTCCAACGTCAACAGCGTTCATCGTAGCCCCAGCCAGGTCAGGAACTTTAATGTCAGTCATGTCAACAACTTGCTCACTATGCCTGGCGTCGTTACACTCTCAGCTAAAGGAAGGACCTTCTTTAATCCTGCGACTTAAAAGAAACAACTCGATTTTGATGACTAGTTAAACAATAATTGAAAACTGGACGTAGATTTTATCGATGAATGTTCTTTATAACAGTGATACACATCTGGGCCAGCCGAAATCAAAGAAAGGATATGATAATGCAGCCTACCTTTTCCTCCATGAGGATGTAATTATATTTTAAATGCTAATCAAAATTGAATTTAAATAAATTGCAAATATTTTGTCCTCGAAAATGCGTACAAAGAGTTTAAATTGCTAAATGTATTCCTAAATATTTACCTTATCGTATATCCCATATATAGCACAATAATTGCTATTGTGTGCATTTGTCATAACCGTGTTTTGTTATGTAATCCAAGTAATCCAAGTACCCGCGGACGAACAGCATGCATGCAGTTAGCGTGCAACAATTAGGTTATGCGCAATTATACAGGTATATTTTTACTCTTTGCGTTTTGGATATTTTAGGGTTTTCTTTAACTTCCATATTTTTGCATTTTTCCTAATAAAATAAAACTCGAGTGCACGGACCATTGGAAACTGAAAGGGAAAAACGTGTGACTAAAAGGAAAGGAACTCACTGTATATAAACCGACTGTATCATCTACCGGATATAGCGCACTGATTGTCACAAAAACATAGTAAACAGTTAAAAAATGAGGAGATTTTGTATGTATTGTAATGAGAAATCCAATCGACAAATACATGTTCAACAGGCGATTCTCGTAGAACATGTTATGAAAGACGTTGTTACCTTTTTAATGCAATATACTTTTAAAAAATCGCTTAAATCACACATACAAAGTACCGTTTGCACTGTGTACTGTTATAAAATCCTCGTAAATGTTTATGTTTTAACAGGTTTTGATAGGTATTCTCTTGCTAGCGATGATTAAACATATCATTTTTATTCTTACAATAATAAGAACACCATAGCTGATCAATTAAACAACAAAACATTAGACCAAACATGCATGTAGCTTCGACCCAGACTGTATCATCTATTGAACATGTTATTTCAATCATTTGTATGTTTCTAGTGATCTATGTGTATCAGTTATGGCGATTTTTATGCCCCCGCCATGAAATGGCGACGGGCATTAAGAGTTGCTCCTGTCCGTCCGTCCGTCCTTCCGTCCGTCCGTCCGATATTCTCGTGAACGCAACTCCTCCTACACTACTGGTGGGAATTTAATGAAACTTTACCACAATGCTTGGCCTGATATGTTGTTGTGCATGATGGTTGGGTTTCGCTCTTACATGTTCCGTTCAGAAGTTATGGCCCTTTGATACTTCCATTTACATTAGTTTTAATAGGAGTATATCTCGTGAACGCAACTCCTCCTACACTACTGGTGGGAATTTAATGAAAATTGACCACAATGCTTGGCCTGATATGTTGTTGTGCATAAAGGTGGGGTTTCACTCTTACATGTTCCGTTCAGAAGTTATGGCCCTTTGATACTTCCATTTACATTAGTTTTAATAGGAGTATATCTCGTGAACGCAACTCCTCCTACACTACTGGTGGGAATTCAATGAAACTTGACCACAATGCTTAGCCTTACATGTTGTTGTGCATGAAGGTGGGGTTTCGCTCTTACATGTTCTGTTCAGAAGTTATGGCCCTTTGATACTTCCATTTACATTAGTTTTAATAGGAGTATATCTCGTGAACGCAACTCCTCCTACACCTCTGCTGGGAATTTGATGAAACTTTACTGCAATGCTTTGCCTGATACGTTGTTGTGCATAAAGGTGGGGTTTTGCTCTTACATGTTCCGTTCAGAAGTTATGGCCCTTTGATACTTCCATTTACATTAGTTTTAATAGGAATATATCTTGTTTCTTATATTTTGTGTTAAGCAAAATATGCATTTTGCCCATAACTTTAAAACTACTTGAGATACTGCCTTGAAACTTGAAATATATTTTCACCATCAAAATCTACATCATAACCAACAAGACCCATTACCCTGCTTCCAATATTTTTCAAATTATGCCCCTTTTTACTTACATTTTGTGTTAAGAAAAATATACACTGCCCTTAACTTTGTTTGAAATGGAGGGATTTCAAAATAACTTGGCACAAATGTTCACCATAACAAGGCGGTGTGTCGTGACAATACCCATGCCTGTAGGTCCAAGGCCAAGGTCACTGTTACTAAAAATAGAATTTTCTTGCAAAATCTTGTCCGCTCTGTAACTTCATTATTTCTTATTGGATTTTTGAATAACTTGGTATAATTGTTCACCATATCAAGACGGTATGTCACGTACATGCCCAAGCCTATAAGTGGAAGGTCAAGGTCACTGTTACTAAAAATAGAATTCTCTTTTCAGGGCTGTTACTTTGTTATGAATGGAGAGATTTCAAAATAACTTTGCACTTATGTTCACTATGACAAGGCAGTGTGTCCGTACAAAACCCAAGCCTGAAGGTCCAAGGTCAAGGTCACTGTTACTAAAAATAGAATTTTCTTGTCTGGGCTGTAACTTCATTATAAATGGAGGGATTTCAAAATAACTTGGCACAAATGTTAACCATGACAGGGCGGTGTATCGCGTACCATGCCCATGCCTGTAGGTCAAGGTCACTGTTACTAAAAATAGAATTCTCTTGTTCGGGCTGTAACTTTGTTAGGAATAGATTGATTTCAAAATAACTTGACACAAATGTTCATCATGACAAGATGGTGTGTCCCGTACCATGTCCATGCCTGTAGGTCCAAGGTCAAGGTCACTGTTACTTAAATAGAATTTTCTTGTCAGGGTTGTAACTACGTTAGGAATAGAGTAATTTCAAAATATCTTGGCAGAAATGTTCACCATGACAAGGTGGTGAGTCGTGTACCATGTCCATGCCTGTAGGTCCAAGGTCAAGGTCACTGTTACTAAAAATAGAATTTCCTTGTCCGGGCTATAACTGTTTTGAATGGAGGGTTTTCAAAATAACTTGGCACAAATGTTCACCTTGTAGGTGGTGTGTTGCGTACATTACCCATGCCGGTAAGTCCAAGGTCAAGGTCACAGTTACTAAAACTTGAATTTACTTGTTCGGGCTATAACTTCTTTATGAAGGAAGGGATTTCAAAATAACTTGGCACAAATGTTCACTATGACATTGCATTGCATTACCACCAACTTCTTCACAGACATTTCCGTAATGAGAAGACAACTGTGCCACAAATACAAATAATTTACTTGATCATCAAGTTTATGCATATTCTCATAATTACTCGAACAACACTGTCCTTGAAATGTTATTATTCCCATCATTGCACTTTAGTATCTGAAAACGATGCATAGCGGGGGCATCCGTGTCCCATGGACACATTTCTAGTTTAAAGATGATTTTAGTATATTTTTCGGATTTAAGAACAACGGCCTAATGTAAAAACATGTATTATAAGTGCTTCGTACAGAACTATGATAAGTTATAAAATATAAGGGCCTCGGTGCCTTTATATATATATACTGCGGCGACACGAAACAATTTGATCTACCTGACTTCATTAGTTAACACACATGCCGCTCTGAGAACTACAATTTCCAAAAAGCGATAATTAATGTCGTCCCAAAATGTTTTGGATTTGATAAACATAGTCTAAAAAGGTGAAATATGCATATCAGGAATCGCCGCTTTCAGAAAAAACAGCCTCCCCACACAATCAAGAAGAAAAGAGGAAGAGAGCATGGTTAATAAAATGATCAGTTTCAAAAGAGACACCACTAGCAATTAACAAAAATGAGACCCGAGGGGTTACCGCCTTGGAACGGTCAGTGGCAAATCAAATTGCCACTTGGGGTTTAAACCAGGTTCTAGGGTGCACCAACCTCACACTTGCCCCAACAGGTTCTCAGATCACAAAGCAACTCCAACCCACTTATCGTCAGGTTTTTTAAAAGTAATAGTTTCGAAACTCAAGGTTCACAATTATAAATACATACGCAGGTAGGCGTGACATACAAATTCTGAGGCAAAGCAAGTTATTTAAATACTGATATTTTTAGCTGATGATAAACACTTTACTCAATGTACGACCAATGTAGATCATTGTCAGCTGAAACATCCATGCCATTTGATCGGAATATACAATGTTCACTTGTTTTTCAGAAATATTCTAATAAATGTAATAGCAAACAGTGTACATCAAAAACAACGTACTCCATATCCCATCAAGTAAAGGGTCAAATGGAACTTTAGCAAAGGAATCAATGTCTTGTTTTCCGCCCAAGGATTTACTATCACAAAGGTCTTCCCTTGAGAGTCAGGTATGTTCCCATGCTGATTTCAGTTAAAGGAATTAACGATTTCGCTTTCTACCATATTCTCAGAATACATTTATACTAGCCATTAAAATACTGGTTAAAAAACTGATTTGTGTAAACTATGTGTATGCCAATTTATCAGTTACAAAAACAGTTTATAGTTTATTTCGAGGTTTGTATGAAAAATTAAAACGGTCGCCCAGCTGCGTTGGGCCTGACAGTTTAATTTTTATACAAACTAACAAATAACAATAACCTATAATCACTATTGTTGTATCCTTCTGTTTTATTATGAGTTTGTTTGCTATAAATGATAGTATGATAATGCTATAGATGATACAGTCATTACGAAACACACCCCTCAAACATTTTAATAATTTACACTATCTATACATTCAAAGTAATATTGTAATGTAATAATCTTTATTTTAATGTCATAGAGTAATATTACTAGTACGTATTCGTGCATCAGAGCGTTTATTTTTAAAGAATAACAGTATTTTGATACAATAATGTGGGTCATTTGCCAGACTTCTTGTGATTAAATGCAATTTTGCAAGTTTTTATCCCTATATATGCGCAAAACAAATGTTATTACCAATAAGGACTATACAAAATATAACGTACTTGGTTTTGTTGAAGGTACTCAAAATGATCCTAATAATTCTATTTTCAATGTGTTATTTACGGATTGTTTATATCGCAGCCATGCAATCAGCTTGCTATATCCGGCATATGATAAGTCGGTTTATATACAGTGGAACTCACTATACGACTAAATGGCTGTGATTCGTAATGATTTAAAGTTCAAGGTCTCATTGAAAATTATCATGCCGCTATTTGTACCTAGTCGTCATGCTGTCATTTCTTGCATATCGGATTGATTTTTCCATTGGCGCTTAACCAGCCGACCAATCCCTTCCAGCCTCTACTAATACACCCTTGTTTTCTTGTAAAAATGAGGTCAAGTCACTAAGATTATTTCAAAAATTTCATATTTAACGAATATAATTGAAACCCTTTTGCGTTAAACCAAACAGGTGTAAGGTTGGAACCCTTCGAATTGTATGAAAAAACAGCCTCTCGAACACGAGTAGATTTTGGAGCGGTTTTAGACCATTTTTCAGTTATGTACACGGAATAAAGAATTTCTTGAACTACGATTTTGACGGTGTTTTTTTCGCATATTTTGATAGCATGGAATAATATCAGTGACTTGACACCATTTTTATAATTAAACAAGGGTGTAGTACGTAAACTTAAAGAAAAGATTAAAATATGGAATAATAGAAAAAAAGAACATCGCCGTGAAAATAAATTGAAATCTCTACAGAAAGATGATTTGTAGTAGGGTCTGCATTTTATAGTTTAGTCTCTGCTACGTATTTCCATTCTTATAGTCTCTTTTATAGTCTCGGCTGTGTTAGAGTCTAATTTCAGCTGGACTTCTTTCCGTTAATTATTTTAACTGGTTTTAACCGGAAATGAGATGGGTGAGCGATTTTCAAGAAAAGCGCGGGTAGCACTTTTCACTTGGTATTCGAATAGTTTAGACGTTTAAAATGGTCTTCTACTGTTTTTGGGTTGTCTGTCTATTAGCAGTTCATGAAGGTAAATGCTGGCTTGCTGAAATGCTTAATCTATAATGTTATTCTATATTTCGATCGTAAACATTTGTAATGTTGTTCAGTTTTGGTAACTGAAAGATGGCAGTCGCAAATGACAACTTTCCATTTCTTCGATTACTTTTCTCCCAAATATAACAGCATGTATTTACTCTTCTTTCGTTATTAACAGCTTGAAGCACCTACAGTCCACAGCACAGCACAGTGAGTTGCAGGGAGGTCTGTTTGTGAGAGTGGCTTTGCAGGTTCCAGAAACCTGGTAAGTTTGATGTGTTAAAATGTAAACCCAATCTCTTTCTTGTAATTTATTAAGATGTATGTGTTTTTATGATAAATGTCATTTTATTATGTTTTAACATTTTTGGACCACTGTGCTATCTCTAAGCTCGGAATGATGTCCGACACCTATTCATGTGTTTAATATTGTATGTGACTGAACAACTATTAAGCTTAATGTATACACATGGGACTCTAGAATCATGTTACATCTATTTCAGAGCCGGATTCCTTACAGACATAGATCAGAGTATTCCGGATCATTAAATGTGTATCACCATGAGAAATACATGTACCTGTGACTCTCTAACAACATTATATGGAACTGTGTTTCATTAAGTCACTAGTGATAGTGTGGTGCTTTATTATGATTTATTAAACTTAGAACTTTAATGGTGTTTCATCATTCTACATAGTACATTATGAAATAACCCCCCAACCCAACTGGGTAGCAATGGCGCCCAACGGGGGACCGTGATAGCTAGCAGGTTCGGCCACCAGCCTGTAATAGCAAATTAAATACACATAACTCTCTGGAATTCGAGGACGAATTTCCAAATTTGAGGGGGTGTATGTCACGGTACGAATCTAGTCACTATCTGGGGAGAAGATGTGTATGCGGACGGATAGCTCGGTCGGGAGAGCACTCGCCCTGTAAGCGAGGGGTCCCGGGTTCGAGTCCCGGTCTGGCTGCACATTCTTTCTCACCCTGTGACATTTGGCGCCCAACGTGGGGCCCGAGGTCCTGCCGGGATCGCCAATTGCTACCCAGTTGGGTTGGGGGGTTATTTCATAATGTACTATGTAGAATGATGAAACACCATTAAAGTTCTAAGTTTAATAAATCATAATAAAGCACCACACTATCACTAGTGACTTAATGAAACACAGTTCCATATAATGTTGTTAGAGAGTCACAGGTACATGTATTTCTCATGGTGATACACATTTAATGATCCGGAATACTCTGATCTATGTCTGTAAGGAATCCGGCTCTGAAATAGATGTAACATGATTCTAGAGTCCCATGTGTATACATTAAGCTTAATAGTTGTTCAGTCACATACAATATTAAACACATGAATAGGTGTCGGACATCATTCCGAGCTTAGAGATAGCACAGTGGTCCAAAAATGTTAAAACATAATAAAATGACATTTATCATAAAAACACATACATCTTAATAAATTACAAGAAAGAGATTGGGTTTACATTTTAACACATCAAACTTACCAGGTTTCTGGAACCTGCAAAGCCACTCTCACAAACAGACCTCCCTGCAACTCACTGTGCTGTGCTGTGGACTGTAGGTGCTTCAAGCTGTTAATAACGAAAGAAGAGTAAATACATGCTGTTATATTTGGGAGAAAAGTAATCGAAGAAATGGAAAGTTGTCATTTGCGACTGCCATCTTTCAGTTACCAAAACTGAACAACATTACAAATGTTTACGATCGAAATATAGAATAACATTATAGATTAAGCATTTCAGCAAGCCAGCATTTACCTTCATGAACTGCTAATAGACAGACAACCCAAAAACAGTAGAAGACCATTTTAAACGTCTAAACTATTCGAATACCAAGTGAAAAGTGCTACCCGCGCTTTTCTTGAAAATCGCTCACCCATCTCATTTCCGGTTAAAACCAGTTAAAATAATTAACGGAAAGAAGTCCAGCTGAAATTAGACTCTAACACAGCCGAGACTATAAAAGAGACTATAAGAATGGAAATACGTAGCAGAGACTAAACTATAAAATGCAGACCCTACTACACACTCCTTACAGACATTCTTTCTGTTTCTGTTTTGCATCCTCTGTCACTCTATTTACAATATCTTGGGTCTCTTTGAGTCTTTGTTTCAGTTCGGTTAGATACTCCTTTGTTGTCTTGTTGGTTGTTTTTACCTCTGCTTCAAATAGGCTATCTATTGGAAGTTTGGGTTCTCTACCGAACATTAACTCAAACGGTGATATTTTGGTTGTTTCGTGGGGAGTGCAGTTGTATGCATAGACAAGAGATGGTACATATTTTTTCCAGTTAGCTTTCTTATCTGGATCAAGTGTGCCTAGCATATTAAGCAAGGTCCTGTTATATCTTTCCGTCACACCATTGCCCATTGGATGGTATGGCGTAGTACGAGTTTTCTCCATTCCCATGATATTGCATAGCTCTTTGATTATCTCCGATTCAAAGTTGGCTCCTTGGTCGGAATGAAGTCGTGTCGGGATTCCATAGTGTACTATGAAGCTATTGTACAGAGCATCCGCAGTAGTTTTCGCTGTCTGGTTTTTACATGGAATGGCTATGGCGTATTTCGTGAAATGGTCAGTGACGACGAGAACGTTTTCAATTCCACCTTTGGAGGCTTCCAGAGACAGAAAATCCATAGCAACAAGTTCCAATGGATAAGTTGTATTAATGTTAACCAATGGTGCTCTAATGTTTGTTGAAGTCTTACGTTTAAGACAACGCTCACATTGGCTAATCCATGTCTCTGTGTCTGCTGTGATGCATGGCCAGTAAAATCTGGATCGAAGCAATGAAAGCGTTCGGTCACGTCCAGGATGGCCATTGTCATTGTGTAAACCTTGTAGCACCTGCTTCTTGTAAACATCTGGAAGGACAAGTTGATTAATGGTTTTTTCACCATCCTTAATTTCTCTGTACAATATCCCGCGTATCATCTTCAAATGTGGAAAGCTCTTTTTCATAATATGATCCTCTTTCTGGAAAGTTACTGTTTTGTCAGGCTGTTTCTTGTCTATGACTGCCCTTACCCACTTTCCAATAATTTTATCCTCCCTCTGATTTCTTCTAATTTCTCTAGCTTCTATCTGCGCGAAAGGTTCTCCAGGACAGTCTGTGATGTCAATTATGTTAATTGGGTTTGAATTGATAACCTCAATGTATGCAGGTATGTTAATTGAAGAACATATGGTCTTAATCACTGTATCTTCAATCAAGAACTTGTCTCCTTCTTCGGTGTTAAGCTTGTCGTAAGGGTACATTGACATACCATCAGCATCAGCGTTTCTCATCCCACTTCTGTATATGATGTCAAAGTTAAACAAACTGAGTGCTGATACCCATCTTTGTCCTGTTGCGTCAAGTTTCGCTGTTGTAAGTATGTGTGTTAAAGGATTGTTGTCAGTAAATACTGTGAATTTAGTGTTTATCAAATAATCTGCAAACTTTTCAGTAACCGCCCATTTTAAAGCTAAGAATTCCAATTTAAATGCAGAGTAGTTCTTTTCTGATCTAGATAGGCTTCTACTAGCATAAGCAATAACTCTCCTTTTGTCATCCTGAGTTTGGTATAATATGGCACCAAGACCCTTGCCTGAAGCATCGGTATGTAATTCAAAGGGTTTGGCAAAATCTGGGTAGGCCAATATTGGTGGGGATGTAAGTGTCTCTTTCAGATTCTCAAAAATGGTCTGTTGTTCCTCTCCCCATATCCAAGGTTTCTGTTGCTTGTTGGTTTTATTCTTTTTAGTTGAAGTTGGAGGTAATAGATCTGACAACGGCTTTGTAATTTTAGAAAAGTCCTGAATGAAACGCCTGTAATACCCAGCAAATGCTAAAAAGGAACGAAGTTCATCTGAGTTTGCAGGTGTTGGCCAGTCTCGTACTTTGGCAATTTTCTCTGGGTCAGTCTCAATTCCTTGTTCGCTTACTACATGGCCCAAAAATTTAACACGCTTCTTTAGGAAAAAACACTTATCCGCCGATAATTTCAGGTTGCAATTTTGGAGTCTGGTGAGTACTAAGTCTAGTCGTTCGAGATGTTCTTCAAAAGTATGTGCAAAAACGATCAAATCATCCAAATATATAATACAGATCTTTAGATTATAATCACCAAGACACTCTTCCATTAGCCGTTGATATGTTGCAGGCGAATTACTCAATCCAAAAGGCATCTTAACGTATTCAAAAAATCCTAATGGGCCTACTGTAAAAGCTGTTCTTTCCTTATGATCATCTTCCACTTCCACCTGGTGGTACCCAGCCTTCATGTCTATTGTACTGAACCATGATGCTCCATTCAAAACATCAAAGACTTCTTCGATCCTGGGCAGTGCATATGCATCCTTTACTGACTTGTTATTGAGCATGCGATAATCTACACACATTCGCAGCTTTCCATTTTTCTTTCTGACAAGAACGACATTTGACGCCCATGGAGACTTGGACTTCCTTATAATCCCACAGGACAACAGCTGCTCAAGATGTTGCCTAACCTCATCTACCATGTTTGGTGGTAGTCTGCGATGGCGCTGTTTAAAAGGTACCTCATCAATAAGATCAATCCTGTGTTTGATCTTATCACAGCTGCCAATGTCCGTATCTCCTTTTGAAAAAATATCCTTATGTTTCCTCAGCAGTGATCTTACTTGCTGGTCCTGTTCTTTAGTAAGTGAAGATGCAATGGTAACATCCTCAAAAATCTTCTTCATGTCATCTTCCTTTTCAATCCTATCATAAACACTGTTGTCTACTGTAACAGGCTGTATTTCACATAAAACTGCTTTCGGTGATATCGTTATCGTATTTGTCGACAGGTTTGACAAATTTACAGTGACTAGTCCATTTTTCTTAAAAGTGTAATTGGTGACTGACGGTGTTATGTCAATGTAATCTGGAAGTGATGACAGTTCAGACTGTTGAAGCATAGCACATGTTGGTTCATATTCGATTTCTTTATCAAAGTATCCAGTGATGTCTATTGTCTGATTAGGTCCTAAAGTGATTTTGGAGTTTTCTGCACTTCTAATTATGGCTAACTTATCTTTGTTTTTCTTTAATTCTTTCTCTCGAATGGTTATGCATCTTAATGCCAGATACCAAGGAGTTTTTAAAGAAGCCTTCTGTAAATACTGTTCTCCAAAATTATTTTTACAAGTTGTAACAAGTTCCTTCAGTATGTTGGTTCCAAGAAGAATTGGTGTCTTTGAATTGTAAGAGGTCTTAGGTACGACTAAGAAGATGCAGGGTTTGTTTTCAAGTTCAGGTATACCATCTGTGTTGATTTCTGCTTCTATATATCCCAAGTAGGGTAAATGTTGTCCGTCTGCACATTCTATTTTCAAAATATTTTGTACTGGATAAAGTTCCAAAGAAGATAAATGTTCCTTATAGAATTGTTCGCCCACTGTTGATATACATGATCCAGTATCTAGAAGAGCTGTAGTGGCTACATTATTAATGGTTAAGTTACATTCATTTGATGTTCCAACCATATTGGGACCATTAGTTGATGTGTCTGGTCTAGTGCCCCCATCAGGTCCTGTCATGGAAGCACTTAGATGTTTTCCCGACAGTATCGAGCAATGTGGCCCTGTTTGTTGCAGCGGAAACACTTGATGTTGTAATTATAATCAGTAGACTGGTTAGTTGGTTCACTTGGTGTCATAGTGTTGGTTCCTGTTGGTCTTTCCGGTACATAAGTTCCTCTACCTCTGTTTTCTCCTCGTCCTCTATTTCCTCTATGGTGTCTTTGACCTCGTCGTCCTCTTGGATGAAAATACTGTTGTTGTTGGAGCAGTATCTGTTGTGCCTGTTGCTGCAATAATAACTGAGTTCGTTGTTGCTGCTGTTGTTGTTCTTTATCTTCTTCTAATTTCTTAATCCTATCATTCATGGCTTTAAGAAGGTCCTTTATTTCACTGTTATCAGATTTATCTTCATTCATGGCTTGACACTTAGTTGTAACCTTATCTTTATCTCTAGGTGCAGGTGTTGGTGTGGGGTTAGTTGACATTCCCAATTCACTTTCATTTTTCCTGACTTCTATTTTAAATCTATCATAATCACGTCCTGTTTGGAATGCATAATTGGCCATTTGTTTCAGAGGTTGTTTCATGCCTTGATAGA